>CAJQZJ010035590.1:1339746-1353156 GCA_907164525.1 Lophiomys imhausi | reverse complement strand
AAACTTCCTGCAGCCATTCTTTATGGCTGCTTACAGGCTCCTTACAACTGGACCCTTCAATATCATAAACAGTGAGCATGTTTGTATGGGGTACAGCATGGAGGGAGTTCCTATGTCTCTTCAGGATCTTCTTAAGTAATACTCACACTAGAATGTTTTCGTATGTTACAATTTATCCAAAAGTTACTATTAGTTACTTGTAATTTCAAATTAGGCAAATATCATTAATACCTTTTATTCAATGAGCACAGTATTTGGGAAAGATTAATGAAGCAACACAATCTGCTATGAGAGTGCAAATTTCTTAACAGATAAGTGTTCAATTATTTGATTTACACCAACAATGACTATAATATAATTGAAAAACATTTACTCTGTCCATAACCAAATACCAAAGTCTGAGAGGTGATGTTCTTCTGCTTGGTAATGACATTACTTCCTGAGGAGCCCCTGATAGTATAAAATAAACCCATGGCAATCTGTGTTCACTCTCTATTCTACCTCATTGAGGAAGAACTCAAATACAGTTACTAGTGATATGGAAAGACACAAGATATTTATGCTTTCACAGCCAATTTCATTCCCTGAAAGATGTGGCTACAACCTCTTATCCATTTTTTGCCTGGGGCAGAGACATTTATAAGCTTCCCTTGGTCCTTCTTATAATATGTTCCTCACTCCACAGGTCAGTAAGGAATGTGAGACCGGCAAGCAACCACATCGGCAAATCTCATTTACATGTTTAGGATTAAGTAAATGACTAGGAACCCAGTGGTCAGCTTCAGACAGAATCAAATCTCTCAGGAGATTGCACCTTCTGGAAACTGCAGCTCCATCTACAGACGTCAGGGTCTCTTGAGTTACCAGTCTCTTACCAGTTTCATTTCAAGTCCTATTCCTGAAAGTCTCAGAAGATGTTGGGAAGTACTTTCTCCTTAGAGAATGCATTCTGTTGCAAAACTATAGGCTTTTAGAAATATTAGCATTCACCCAATTTTCATTCACTATATTCTGAATGTTCCCATTTTCATTTCATCAAGCAGATTTGGACTTCCTAGTAACTCTGTGAGCGACTTTGGGGTTTCTGTTTAGAAAAAGCACAGAGATCATCTTTACCCTTCTCTCTCTCATACTTTTTTAATGAGACAGATTCTAACTGTGTAGACACCACTGTCCTTAACCTCATGATAATCCCCATCATGTTGTTTCTTCATTTTTTAAGACTTCAAAGCCTCTTTGACTACTTGCCAAAGACATTCGTGCAGACAGCCCTCATCTGAGGTAATAATCTGTCATTTTGTTCTATAGATGAAATATTTGATAGTTCTCTCGATGCCACTTTTGTCTGGAATAGACCATCTTTCCTAGGATCTGCTATTTAGTAGAGTCACAAGCATTTCCTATATATATTGGAAGGCACAGGGGTAGGAGTGTGCTCAGGCATGCACCCAGGTTTTGTGTTGTTCTCTCACAATAGACACAATTCTGCCACTTTTTTAATTTAATATTTTTATTTCTTCAAGTTCTATCTCAGTCACAATCCCCTCCTTGCTCCCCCCAGTACCCCCTCTTACCCTCTACCTCCTTAAACCCCCCCTCTTCTTCCTTTAAGTTTAAGGTATGTCCCCCCCCCCCCCCCGCAACAGCTCCTCCTTTCAGTCCAACAAATGGCTCTTTTTCTTATAACAATAAATACAATAAAACAACAAAAATAATTAGGCCACAATTATGAAAATTATAAAGCTTAGCATACATTCCCAATTCTGTTACTTTTTTAAAGACCTGAAGTTCCAGTAACAGCACCTATTCCACACAGGCCTACCACCAAGGTTTTTTTGCATTGTCTTCTTCCTCATTTTTGTTATATGGAACGAGCCATACCAACAAGATCTCCTTGCCCTTATGTTATTGGTAAGATTATATTATTATTATTTTTTTATTCTTAGCAATTTCCCTTAAGATATTTCAATGTTAGCCAAATTTACCTCTTGTCGCTAATTTTTTTTTCAGGAGAGTGAGGTTGTGGTAATACTAGAAAACCACATTTTTCCTGGAATCTACATAGGTTCTTTTGTTGTTGTTGTTGTTGACATAACTATTTTTAGACAGTATATCATTGTGAAGCCCAGGCTAGCTTTGAACTTGTCTTCCTACATTAGTCTCTTCAGCCATGTGCACCATTCCTCTGTTTTTCTGGAAACTGTGCTAAATGTCCAAACCCAGAAAATCTGAACTTTAAGAATGAAAATTTCATCTTGAGACAGGCAGGAGTAAGGAGCACTCCCTCCCTGTTTCCATGTCTGCATGCCCCAGGTCACATAGCCCTGACCCCCAACCCCACAAGGTAGCCACCTGTAGTCAAGTAGCCTAGCACTTGTAATGCCCCTCACTGTAAATGAGGTATCAATAAGCTAAACCCACCCTGGAAATTCCTTCCTGTTCCCAAGGTTCATATAGCCCTTGCTCACCTTGGAATAAACACACAGAATCTGTTTCACTGAATATCACCTAAGAGTTGTTTTATTGAGATAACTCTGAACTAAGTGTCACTGTCACCCAACAGCTGTAACAACAGGATCTTAGGAGATGGGCTTTCTCCCTTCTGGCACTCCCAGCTGGACCTGGATCACACAGTGTTGTCTGAGAGCTCTAACACTAAAATCCTCAGAGATTTTCTCCCATTAGCATTCTCAGCTGGACCAGGATCCTGCAGGCCCCACCCATTCGTGAGTCCACTTCATTCTTCCGGGCTCTGTGTGAGGTGCCTGGACACCCTGAGGGACAAAGCAAAAGTGAAACCACATAAAATCATTAGTATCCACACAAAATCAAAGTATTTGAGTAATAATGGGTAACTGACTATTCATAGGAAGAACTTTGGAAAATGTGCATAGGACCCAGTACGTACACTATTTTGGAAGTGTTTAATGAGCTTTTTAAAAATATGTGAATCCCAATTTTTGTTTCCTGATGGTGAATTTGAATTCCATAATATTAGTAGTCCAGAAAAAAAGAATCCAGAATAAAATATTTTGATAAAGCAAATCAAGCAATAATGAAAATAAATATAGTTTTATTTTCATAGGAGCATGTGGGAATTCAATTTTTCTTCTGTAGCAACTACAGAGGGCTTCAGGCTACTATACACAGAGCACTGAGCATTTGGATAAAGTTCAACTGGACGACTTTCACACAAAAGCTATTTTTGTAAAGAAAACAGACCAACTCATTAGTGAGTTTTGGTTTTTGGTTGACATCGATTATCAGAGTTCATGAAAGTGAATATATTAAGAATCAGACACAAGCCTGGTCTACAAAGCAAATCCTGGACAGTCAAGGATGCACAGAGAAACCCTGTCTCGAAAAACCTTTTTAAAAAAATGCACCTTCAACAAATGGTGCTGGTCTAACTGGATGTCGACATGCAAAAGAATGAAATTAGACCCATACTTATCACCTTACACAAAACTTAAGTCAGTCCAAGTGGATCAAAGAGTTTAACATAAGGCGTAACACACTACATCTAATAGAAGAGAAAGTGGGGAAAAGCCTCGAACTCATCCACACAGGTGAAAACTTCCTGAACAGAATACCAACAGCTCAGGCTCTAAGACCAACAATCAATAAATGGGACCTCATGAAACTGGAAAGCTTCTGTAAGGCAAAAGACACTGTCATTCAAACAAGACAGCAACCAACAGATTGGAAAAAGTTCTTTACCAATCCCACATCTGACAGAGGGCTAATATTCATATTTACAATAAACTCAAGAAATTAAATGCCAAGAAACCAAATAATCCAATCAAAAAATGGGAAACAGGGCTAAACAGAGAATTCACAAAGGAGGAATTCCTAATGACTGAGAAACACTTGAAGAAATACTCAGTATCCTTAATCATCATAGAAATGCAACTCAAGACAATTCTGAGATTCCACCTCACACCTGTCAGAATGGCTAAGATCAAAAACTCAAATGACAGCACATGCTGGCGAGGTTGTGGAGAAAAGGGAACACTCCTCCATTTCTGGTGGGAGTGCAAGCTTTTACAACCACTTTGGAAATCAGTCTGGTGATATCTTAGAAAACTTGGAATAGCTCTACCTGAAAACCCAGCCATACCACTTCTGGGTATTTCCAAATGATTCCTCACCAAACCACAAGGATGTTTCCTCATCTCTGTTCAAAGCAGTCTTATTTGTAATAGCTAGAAACTGGAAACAACCCAGATGTCCTCAACCGAAGAATGGGTTAAAAAAACTGTGGTACATCTACACAATGGAATATTACTCAGCTATCAGAAACAACGAAATCATGCAATTTGCAGCCAAATGGATGGAACTGGAGAAGCTCATCCTGAGTGAGCTAACTCGGACTCAGAAGGATGCACATGGCATCTATTCACTTATAATTGGATTTTAGCCATATAGTACAGGATAACTGTACTACAACCAATGCATCAAAGGGAAGAGGAACATAGACTTTGTTACCTGTCAATGAAACACTTTGCCCTAGTGGTGCTGCCTTGTAGGTCCTCAGTGTATGAGGAGGCTCTTGGCCCTCATATGACTAGTGAACTGGGGTGGGGGAAATGATATGTAGTGACACTCCACTCCAGAGGACTGGGATGGAAGAAATAGGGGGTAGAGGGTGGGAGGGTGGTACTGGGAGGGGTGGAATGGGGGCACTGTGATGATGGAGATGTAACCTGATGTAATAAACAAACATTAAAAATAATTAGACACAGGATTTTAGAAGACTGCATTAACACATCTTCGGTAGAGCAGAAGAAATCAAAGTATCATGGTGGTGACAGCGAAGGCTGTCCTACAGGTCACACTGACAGCTATTGTAAGTGTGGAGTCCATCATAGGAACTTTAGGAAATGTGTTCATGGCTCTGGTGAACATCGTAGACTGGGTGAAAAGAGGGAGGATCTCTGCGGTGGATCAGATCCTCACTGCTCTGGCCATCTCTAGAACTGCTTTCTTGCTGTCACTTATCACAGGTTTGTTGGTGTCATTATTGAACCTGGATTCATTGGAAACAAGAGCCAATTTCTCAAACTCCATTTTTCTTGCTCTCGAATGGAAAGTAAAAAAAGTGGTTTCAATGACACAAGCGGTGTCTCTGATAATCTTGTTTATACACATTATAGTCATAAACATATTCTCTGATAGACTTCAAGTAAACACACTCCACGGGTCAAGTAAAAATAACATTGTAAAAGTTCATGGGATTGTCATTTGCAAATATATCATTTTCTATGTGGTTGAAGGAACATACTTTAACCTATTTTGTATTTTTTTTTTGTTTTTTGAGATTATAATATGATTTTATCAGTTTCTTTCCCTTTCTTCCCTCTCGCCCCTTTCATGTACCACTCCTTGAGTTTGCTCAAATTCAGGGTCTCTTTTTCAATATTGATGTAACATGCATTTATGTATATGTCTATGCAGGTGTATATTTTTTCAGAAATACATAAGCAAAACCGGCTCGGTCTGTATAAAGTTACTTTTGCATATTTTATTTTAATGTATAACTATAGCAAGCCAAGGTTTATGCTAGTTTTATAAAATGCCACATCAATATTGTTGTTTTCTAATTCCTTATGCTATTATATACTTGCTTCATCCCACAGTTTAACAGTAGAATGTTAAAAGGTCACTACTCATAATCTTACTAGGGACCAATAGATAACCAGTATCAGCTCCTATTGTGTTTATGTGCTCTTAGTATGTATAGCAGAAAGGAAAAAAGTATAAAATTTAATTAATTTATAAAATAGTTCCAAATATTTAGTTTTAAAATATCATACACAGACAATGAAACATGGTCAGATATCCTGGGTTCTATGCAGTTAAATATTCAGTAGATATGATTGTGAATAATATTATGACTAAAGAATTTTTTGTTCAGAAATATTTTCATAAAGAAATATCTTCAAATTACTGTTCAACATTTGTGATATACTTTGTTATCCTTGCAAAGTTGTTCATTTATTTGCTCATTCATTGAAAAATATCAATAATTAACATCTAGCCATAGTACCTTTTGAAGACATTACAATAAAAAATAGAAGCTATAAAATAAATAGGCATCTCTTGTATTCATGCACAAAAGAAGATACTGAAATATTTTTGAAGTCAGCACTATGTATACTTTAAAATCTTTTATTTTTTACAGGCTTGGACATCAAACCAAGAGTCTTGTATATACTATCTATACAAGTGCTTTGCTACTGATTTACATCCCGAACATTGCATGCACACATACTCCTTTCTATATCTGAGTTATCACACATGAAAGGTACTTTAAAAGAAAATCATTTATTTATTTATTTATTTGTTTGTTTGTTTTACATCCAGGCGGAAACTTCTCCTTCCTCCTCTCCTCCCAGTTCCTCCCTCTCCTCTCCCTTCTCCTCTCTCTTTCCCCCTTTTCTTCCTCCTTTTCTTCACAGAGAATGGGAGACCTCCTATGGGAATCAAGGAGGATTTGGCTTATCTTCTTCTATAGAGACTTGATAAGTCCTCCCAGTTATGGGGAAGGGATCCAAGGACAGGCAACAAGTTAAAGACAGCTTCTTCCCCTGCTGTTGGAGGTCGCACATGAAGACCAAGCTGTACATCTGTTAGATATGTATAAGAGGCCTACATGTCTCCCATGGCTGCTTTCTGCTTGGTGGTTCAGTCTCTGTGGTCTAGGCTAGCTGATTTTGTAGGGTTTTTGTAGTGTCCTTGCCCTCTCTAACTCTTTCCATCCTTCCTCCCCTTCTTCCATAAGATTCCCCATGCTCCTCGTAATGTTTGACTGTGGATCTCAGCATCTATTTTCATCAGATGCTGAGAGTGAAGCCAGTCAGATAACAGCTATGCTAACCTCCTGTCTGAAGGTATAGCAGAATATTATTAATAATGTCAGTGGTGGACTCTTTCTCAACGCATGTGATTCAAGTTTACCAGTCATTGGTTGACTGGGTTAAAGTTTTTGTATGTGGGGGTTCATGTCTCCTTCCTTCCACTGGCGGTCAAGCCTGGCTACAGGAGGTGGCCACTTCAGGTTCTATATCCCCTGCTGATAGGAGTCTTAGGTAGGGTCACCCCCATAGACTCCAGGGAGCCTCCCCCATCCCAGAGATGCCCCTACATGGATTCCCATTCTCTGTCCTAGCAGTCCCTACCCTTTCTTCACATGTGATACCCAGCCTGTTCCCCTCACCAACTCACTTCCCACCAAGTTCTTTCCCTCCATCTACTTCAGATATCTATTATATTTCCCCATCTGAGCGTGATTCAAGTATTCTGTCCTGGACTGTCCTTGTTACTTAGCTTCTTTGGGTCTGTGTATTGTAAGATGAATATTCTGTACTTTATTTCTGATATCCACTTATAAGTGAATAAAAACCATGTGTGTCTGTCTGGGTCTTGATTACCTCACTCAGGATGATCTTTTCTAGTTCTGTCCACTTCCATGCAAACCTCATGAAGTCTTTGTTTTTAATAGCCAAGTAGTATTCTATTGTGTAAATGTACCACAGTTTCTTCATCCATTCTTTGGTTAAGGGACATCTAAGTTGTTTCCAGTTTCTGGCTATTATGAATAAAACTACTAGGAATATAGTTGAGCAAGTGTCCTTGTGGTATTGGTGGGGAATCTTTTGGATATATGCACAAGAGGGGTATAGCTGGGTCTTGAGGTAGAGCTATTCCCAATTTTGTGAGAAAACACCAGACTGATTTCCAAAGTGGTTGTACAAGTTTTCATTCCCACCAACAATGGAGGAGTGTTCCCTTTGCTCCACATCTTTGGCAGAATATGGTGTCACTTGAGTTCTTGATCTTAGACATTCTGACAGATGTAAGATGGAATTTCAGAGTCATTTTGATTTGCATTCTCCTGATGACTAACAACATTGAACATATTTTTAAGTGTTTCTTGCTCATTAGAGAGTCCTCTGCTGAGAATTCTGCTTAGTGCTGCACCTCATTTTTTTAATTGGATTTAGTTTGCTGATGTTTAATTTTTTGAGTTCTTTATATATTTTGTATATTAACCCTTTCTGTCAGATGTAGGATTGGTAAGATCTATCCCCATTCTGTAGGCTGTTGTTATGTCCTATTGATGGTGTTCTTTGCCTTATAGAAGCTTTTCAGTTTCATGGGGTCCTATTTATTAATTTTTGATCTTAGTGCCTGAACTGTTGACATTTTGTTCAGAAAGTTGTCTCCATACCAATGCATTCAGGACTATTCCCTACTTTCTCTTATGTTAGATTTAGTGTATCCCATTTTATGTTGAGGTCTTTGATTCACTTGGACTTGAGTTTTGTGCAGGGTGATAAATATGGATCAACTTGCATTCTTCTATATGCAGACATCCAGTTAGAAGAGCACCATTTGTTGAAGATGTTTTCTATTTTTCATTGTATGGCTTTGGCATATTTGTCAAAATACAAGTGTCATAGGAGTGTGAGTTTATTTCTGGATTCTCCACTCAATTCCATTGGTCAACCTGTTTGTTTTTATGCCAATACCATGTGGTTTTTATTATCATTGCTCTATAGCGTAGCTTAAAATCAGGGGTGGTGATACCTAAGAAGATCTTTTATTGTATAGGGATTTCTTGGCTATCCTGGATTTTTTATTTTTCCACATGAAGTTGATAATTGTTCTTTCAAAGTCTGTAAAGAATTATGTCAGACCAGGCATGTGTGCCTTTAATCCCAGCACTTGGGAGGCAGAGGCAGGTGGATTGCTATGAGTTCAAGGCCAGCCAAGTCTACAAAATGAGTCCTGGACAGCCAGGACTATACAGTGAGACCCTGTCTTGAGAAACCAAACCAAACCAAACCAAAAACAAAATAAACTTTATTAAAAAAAAAAGAATTGTGTTGGGATTTTGATGGGAATTGCAATGAATCTGTAGATAGCTTTTAATAAGAGGGCCATTTTTACTTTGTCAATCCCACCAATCCATGTGCATGGGAGATCTTTACATCTTCTGCTATCTTCTTCAATTTCTTTCTTCAGGGACTTGAGGTTCTTCTCAAATAGGTCTTTCACATGCTTGGTTAGTGTTGTACCAAGGTATTTTATATTGTTTGAGGCTATTGTGAAGGGAGTTGTTTCCCTAACTTCTTTCTTGGCCCATTTATCATTTGTATGAAGGAGGGCTACTGATATTTATGAGTTAATTTTGTATCCAGCTACTTTGATGTAATTAATTTTTGTATAGCAGCTGCAGGAGTTCTCTGGTAGAATTTTTGGGGTCACATATGTATACTCTCATATTGTCTGTGAATAGGGATACTTTGACTTCCTTATTTCAAACATGTATACCCTTGATCTCCTTTAGTTATTTTATTCCTTCATCTAGAACTTCAAGAACTATGTTGAGTAGATTAGGAGAGAGCAGGAAGCCTTGTTTTGTTCCTGATTTTAGGGGAATTGTTTAAATTTCTCTCCATTTAATTTGATGTTGGTTATTGACTTTTGGTATATTGTCTTTATTGTGTTTAGGTATACACTTTATATCCCTGATATCTCCAGGACTTTTAAAATGTAGGAGTGTTGGATTTTTCAAAGGCATTTTCAGCATCTAATGAGATGATCATGTGGTTATTTTTTTCCATCAGTTTGTTTATATGGTGCATTACCTCGATAGATTTTCATATACTGAGCTATCTGTAAATCCCTGGGATGAAGCCTACAGGATCATGGTGGATGATGTTTTCGATAGATTCAATTTGAGAGTACTTTATTGAGTATTTTTGCATCAGTGTCCATGAGGGAAATTTTCCTGAAATACACTTTCTTTGTGGAGTCTTTTGTTTAGGTATCAGGGTGACTGTGACCTCATAGAATGAGTTCAGTAATATTCCTTCTGTTTCTATTTTGTAGAATAGTTTTGATATTAGCTCTTCTTTGAAAGCCTGGTAGAGTTCTGAGCTGAATCTATCCAGCCCAGGGCTTTTTTTGGTTGAGAGGCTTTAATGACTGCTTCTACTTTCTTAGGGGTTATAGGACTATTTAAATTATTTACTGACCTTGATTTAACTTTGTTAAGTGGCATGCATAAAGAAAATCATCCATTTGGTTTAGATTTTCCAGTTTTGTAGAGTACAGACATTTGAAGAAAGACTTAATGATTCTTTGGATCTCCCCAGTGTCTGTTGTTATGTCCCCCTTTTCATTTCTGATTTTTTTTTATTTGGATACTGTCTCACTGCCTTTTACATAGTTTAAGGGTGTTTAGACCTTATTAATTTTCTCAAAAAAAACCAGCTCTTGGTTTTGTTGATTCTTTGTATTGTTCTCTTTGTTTCTAATTTATTGATTTCAGCCATGAGTTTGATTATTTCCTTCAGCCTACTCTTCTTGGGTGTGTTGCTTATTTTTGTTTTAGAGATTTTAAGTGTGTTTTTAAATTTCTAGAATGGGATGCCTTCAAATTCCTTTTCTTTTCCTTCTTTCCTTCCTTCCTTCCTTCCTTTCTTCCTTTCTTTTTTCTTTATTTTAATGATTTCTGGGAATTAACTCAGGACTTTTGGAAGAAGACCTAGTCTCCTTAACCTCTGTGCCATCTCTCCAGTCCCTCTGTCCATTTCTTTTTTTCTTTTTATTGTTTTTTTATTTTGTGGATTTCAAATCATGAACCCTGTTCCCACTCATCTCACATCTCCCCTCAAACCCACCCTCCACCCTTGCAACCTCTCCCTACAGGAAAAAAAAAATCTCATTGTGGAGGCTGTAGTGTGTCTCAGTGTGTCCCACAATATTCTCTTTTGTCCAAACTGTTTTGCTTTCAAATGTTCATTATAATGACTCCTTGGTCTGGTACAAGAGCTCTGGATTCTGCTACTTTGTCTGCACAGAAACCTCACTGGCACTCCTTTCAGATATGCTGTTTTTGCCCTGTGTCATGGAGATCCTGTAGTTTTGAGGCTGTGAAACTGTCATCTTTATGCACTCCAGCAGTTCATCCATGGGGTAGATGTTGGGGTGGGTCAAATCAAACCCTGGTTCTGGGCCTGCAACTCCCACATCCAGGGCCAGTTCTACCCTGGTAAGATAATAAGCTTACCTGCTCTCCTGAGAGCTGCAGCAGGTAAGGGGCTGCTGGGCCAGTTCTCTTGCTCTCTTTACCCCATCAGGGCCAATTCTCCTGCCTGCTACCTTTGGTGAGGGCTAAGACAGTAGAGGGGTCTCTCCCTTGCCAATATCACTGCAAAGCAGACAAAAGGTAGGGCTGGCTCTCCCACAACCCCCACATTCAGGGCCAGTTGTACTGTGCTGCCCAGGCTAAGTGCTGTAGCTGGTGAATGACAGGGCTAACTTTCCTGCTCTTATGACCCTAGAGCCAGGTGTCCCACCTGCTAAAGGTTATGGGGGGGGGGGCGGAGAGGAGGCGGAGGGAGAGAAGGGTATCTCTCCCTCATCCATGCCCATGTAGGGAGATGAGTGGTAAGACCAGTTCTCCCAAGCTCGCATCTTTGGGGCCAGCTCATTTGCAACTCCTGAAATGTATAGGGCCTTCTCTCCCAAGTACTGCAGCTATCTAGGGACAAGGGCAGGATTGGCTCTCCTGCTCTCATGCCTCTAGGGCATGATGACCAGGTTTGGGGGTAGGGGTGGGCCAGTTCTACACAGCCCTCAGACATTGTCATGTCCCTGGGTGGCAGCTCAGACCAAGAATTTCCACCTGGCTTTTGGTGGTAACAGATCCCTGCTGCTGTAGGACCAGGAACTCAGATATGATCCCTGGTGGCAGCAGAGACCAATACTCCACCATGGTCCTAGATGGCGTCACTGGGTATCACATCAGGTTCTTCCTCATTACCCTCAAGTCTCCTGTTCTGTCTCTCTTTGTTGTAGCCACATCCTTCTGTTTCTCTTTCTCTTCCATTTCTCCTTCTCTTACTTGCTCCTCTTAGGGGCACCCAGGGTCTCTGAGTGTCTAGGGTTGTTTCAGGAATGGTCTCAAGAGTGCTGTGCCCCACTTGTGCATTCCACATTATAGCACCTAGCAGGGGTCATCTTCAATATATTCTGACCCCTAGGCCTGCATAGCACCAGATGGGTGTTCATCTCAGGCTCCCTGTCCAGGCTGCATAATACCAGTCTGATGGTTACCTCAAGCTCCCTCCTTGCACAGGTTGCCTGAATGGCCATCTGGCCAGGGTCTGTAGTGCCAGGCAGGCTTCTTTCTAGTCTCTGGCATGCTTTCTGTCCTGGGAGCCCATCTGGTGCTGGACTAGTGGTTGTCACAGGCTAGCACCCTGAACTGGGTAGACTCAAGCTTGCTTTTTTTAAGGGAATGTTAGGCTATTATTCATTAAGATGTTCATAGGTCAGAACACTGAATGTAGATATAGCCTCTCTCCTGTCTGCTACCTACTAATGCACATGTGACACAGCAGTCACATCTGCAATGCCTCTATGGACAAAGCTCTCCGATTTCTTTATGAAGGTATTTACTGATATGAACTTTTCCATTATGACTGTTTTTATTGTGTCCCACAAGTTTGAGTATGTTGTGCCTTCATTTTCATTGAGTTCCAAAAACTTCTTTCTTTACCTTCCCTGACCCAGTGGTCATTGAGTAGAGAGATGTTAAATGTACATGAGTTTATAGGCTTTCTATTATTCCACTATTGTTGAAGTCTAGCTTCAATCGACAGTGATCTGATAAAATACAAGGTGTTATTTCAAAATTTTCTTGTGTCTGTTGAGGCTTGCATTGTGAACTACTTGGTCAAGTTTTGAGAAGGTTCTATGAGATGCTGAGAAAAATATATATTCTCTTTTGTTTGAGTGAAATTTTCTATAGATACCTGATAAGTCCATGTGATTCATAACTTCTGTTAGATTCATTATTTCTCCATTTAGGTTCTGTCTAAATTACCTGTACATTGGTGAAAATGGGGTGTTGGAATCTCCTAGTATTAATTTATGAGATTTAATGTGTGACTTAGGCTTTAGTAATGTTTCTTTTATGAATGTATGTGCCCTTGCATTTGGAGCAAAGGTGTTCAGAATTGAAATGTCATGTTGGTGGATTTTTACTTTGATGAGCGTGAAGTGTCTTTACCCATCTCATTTGATAAATTTTAAAATTCTATTTTATTAGATATTAAAATGGCTACTCCAGCTTGTTTCTTTTTCCAGACTTTTGCTCTGAGGTAATATCTTTGTTGTTGAGATGTGTTTCTTGTATGTAACAAAGTTATGGATTCCCAGTTTCACATCCATTCGGTTAGCCTGTGTCTTTTTATTGGAGAATTGAGTCCATTGATGTTGAGAGATATTAATGACCAGTGACTATTAATTTCTGTTATTTTGATGTTGGTGGTGGTAGAGTGTGTGTGTGTGTGTGTGTGTGTGTGTGTGTGTGTGTGTGTGTGTGTGTGT
>CAJQZJ010035590.1:1326314-1339736 GCA_907164525.1 Lophiomys imhausi | reverse complement strand
TGTGTGTGTGTGTGTGTGTGTGTGTGTGTGTGTGTGTGTGTGTGTGTTCCCTTCTTTTGGTTTGCTGGTATGGAGTTATTTATTTCCCATATTTTCTTGGGTGTGATTAACCTCCTTGGGTTGGAGGTTTCCTGCTAGTATCTTTTGTAGGGTTGGATTTGTTGATAGATATTGTGTAAATTTGGTATTGTAATGGAATATCTTTTTTTCTCCATCTGTGGCGATTAAAAGTTTGCTGATTATAGTAGTCTGGCATGATATCTGCAATACATTTGTCCAGGTCCTTATGGCTTTTAGAGTCTCTGTTGTGAATCAGGTGTAATTATGATAGGTCTGCCTTTATATATTACTTAGCTTTTTTCCTTGCTGTTTTTATTGTTCTTTGTATTGTACATTTAATATTCTGATTATTGTGTGGTGGGAGGATTTTCTTTCCTGGCCCAATCTATTTTGTGTTCGTAACCTTTTTGTATGTTTATAAGTACCTTTTTCTTTAGGTTGAGGAATTTTTCTTCTATGATTTTGTTGAAAATATTTTCTGGGTCTTGGAACTGTGATTGTTTACCTTCTTCTATTCCTATTATTCTTAGATTTGGTCTTTTAATAGTGTTCCAGATTTCTTATGTGTTTTGTGTCAGAAACTCTTTAGATTTAACATTTTCTTTTATTTATTTATTTATTACTTCAGGTTACATCTCCATCACAGTGTCCTCTTTCCACCCCTCCAAGACCTGCCCTCCCATCCACTACCCCCTATTCCTTACATCCCACTCCTCTGGAGTGGAGTGTCCCTACATATCAGTCCCCTGCCTCAGTTCAGCAGTCATATGAGGGCCAAGAGCCTCCTCATACACTGAGGGCATACAAGGAAGCACCACTAGGGCAAAGTATCTCAATGACAGGAAAAAAAGTCTATGATCATGTTCCCTTTGGTGCATTCATTGTAGTATAGTTATCCTGTACTATATGGCTAAAATCCAATTATAAGTGAATAGATGCCGTGTGCATCCTTCTGGGTCTGGGTTAGCTCACTCAGAATGAGCTTCTCTAGTTCCATCCATTTGGCTGCAAGTTGCATGATTTCATTGTTTCTGATAGCTGAGTAGTTTTCCATTGTGTAGATGTACCACAGTTTTTAATCCATTTGTCAGTTGAGGGACATCTGGGTGGTTTCCAGTTTCTAGCTATTACAAATAAGGCTGCTATGAACATAGATGAGGAAACTTCCTTGTGATTTGGTGATGAAACATTTGGATCTATACCCACAAGTGGTATGGCTGGGTCCCGAGGCAGAGCTATTCCAAGTTTTCTAAGATATTGCCAGACTGACCTTCATAGTGGTAGCACAAGTCTGCACTCCCCCAAGCAATAGAGGAGAGTTCCCCTCTCTCCACACCCATTGAAGAGGCCATCAGAAGATGGAAAGAACTCCCATGCTCATGGATAAGTAGGATCAACATAATAAAAATGACCATCCTACCAAAAGCAATATACAGATTCAATGCAATTCCTATCAAAATACCAACATAATTCTTTATAGACCTGGAAAAAGCAATTCTCAACTTCATATGGAATAACAAAAAAACCAGAATAGCTAAATCAATCCTGTACAATAAAAAAACATCTGGAGGTATCACCATCCCAGATTTCAAGCTGTGGTACAGAGCAATAGTAATAAAAACAGCATGGTACTGGTACAGATACAGACCAGTGGATCAATAGAATTGAATGGAAGACCCAGAAATAAACCCACATGCCTATGGTCACTTAATTTTTGACAAAGAAGCCAAAACTGTACAATGGAAAAAGGATAGCATCTTCAACAAATGGTGCTGGTCCAACTGGATGCCCAAATGTAAAAGAATGAAATTAGGCCCATACTTATCACCTTGTACAAAACTTAAGTCCAAGTGGATCAAAGACCTTAACATAAGGCCTGACACACTAAAGCTACTAGAAGAGAAAGTGGGGCGAACCCTTGAACTCATTGCCACAGGTGACAACTTCATGAACAGAATACCAAGCTCAGGATCTAAGACCAACAATCAATAAATGGGACCTCATGAAACTGAAAAGCTTCTGTAAGGCAAAAGACACTGTCATTCAAACAAAACAGCAGCCTACAGAATGGGAAAAAAATCTTCATCAACCCCACATCTGACAGAGGGCTAATATCCATAATTTACAAAGAAGTCAAGAAATTAAATACCAAGACACTGAATAATCCAATCAAAAAATGAGGAACAGAGCCAAACAGAGAATTCACAAAGGAGGAATTCCTAATATCTGAGAGACACTTAAAGAAATGCTCAGCATCCTTAGTTATCAGAGAAATGCAACTCAAGATGACTCTGAGATTTCATCTCACACCTGTCAGAATGGTTAACATTTTCTTTGACTGATGTATTGATTTCTTCCATCATATCTTCTACTCCTGAAATGCTTACTTCCATCTCTTACATTCTGTTGGTGATGCTTGCATCTGTAGTTCAGTTCTCTTTCCAGGTTTTCCATCTTCAGGATTCCCTCAATTTGTGTTTCCTTTATTGCTTCTATTTCCATTTTCAGGTCTTGAACAATTTTATTAATTTTCCTCACCTGTTTGTTTGCATTTTTCCTGTATTTCTTTAAGAGATTTATTCATTTCCTATCAAGGGCCTCTATCATCTTTATAAGGTTGGATTTAAGGTCATTTTAAATGAACATTCAAAGTTAATAATTTGTAGTGTTAATACTATCTGTGTAAATGAAGACCTGGTGTTTTTTCAGCAGCAAACACTGATCTGGCTTTAAGATAAATGTTTCCAATTTCTAAAAGTCTCTTTAGTGACAACTATTCTTATATGAAGCATACAGTTAGTTTACACCACAAACAATCAGAAAATAATAGATTTTTAGTGATATTCTGACCTAATTCTTTTTTAAAAATTTTATTATAATATATATTTATTACATCAAGTTACATCTCCACCATAGAGCCCTCTTTCCATCCCTCCTGGTTCCAGCCTCCCACCTTCTCTTCCCTCTCTCACCCATCCCACTCCTCTGATGTGGTGTGTTCCTAAAAATCAGCCCCTCTCAGTTCAACAGTCATATAAGGGCTAAGAGCTTCCTCTTGCACTAAGTGCCTACATGGTAGCACCCCTAGGCAAATTGTCCCATTGATAAGTAACAAAGTCTAGGTTCCTGATCTTTTTGGTATGTTGATTGTAGGATAATTATCCTGTATTACTATATCACTAAAATCCAATTATAAGTGAGTAGATGCCATGTGTATCTTTCTGAGTCTGGGAGATGACTATTTGTAAATTTCACTTTTCAAATCAAGCATCCTATTCCCACTCATCTCCCAGTTTCTCTGTATATGACCTCCACCCTTGCAACCTCACCCCAAAAGAAAACAAAAGAAAAAAATCTTCCCATAGAAACTGTGGTATGTCATGGTGTGACAAAGTATATCCTTTTTCTCAAACAATTGTATTTACAAAAGTTCATGGCAATGAGCTGTTAGTCTGGTTTGAGGCTTCTGGATTCATCACACCATCAATACTGGGTTCTCAGAGGGATTCCTCCTGGGTCTCTTGTTGTTGCTTTATGTCATGAAAACCCTGTAGCTTTAGTTCTACAAGATTGGCCCTGTCACATGGTCATAGATGGGGTAGATGCTGGCGTGGGCTAACTCAAATTCCTGTAACTGGGCCTGGGTGGTAGATGAGATAGATGTTCATACTGCCAGCTCCCCCATCACCAGGGCCAGTTCCCCAGGTTTCTCCAGGAGAGGGGTGCAGTCATCTCTCCTGAACGCTACATCCAGTGAGAGGCAGGGCCAGTTGTCTTATGGCCATGCCACCATGGCTAGTTTTCTCCTACTTCCCAGGCAAGGTATGCAGCCAGATCGCCCAATGTCACAGCATGTTAGGGCAAGACCAGCTCTGGCAAGGGAGCACTGGCATAAGTGAGGGAGAGGTAACATAATTTTAAATTTTGGCTAGATGTGTTTGATAACAAAAATATAACAGTTTCAACTTTCTTAAATACTGTTTTCCACCATTTTGATGGATGGATAATGGAAATGTGGTTTATTTACACAATGGACTACTACTGAGCTTTAAAAAAAAAAATACATGGACTGTGTGACCCAGGCAGATCTCACATAAAATGACCCCTGTCCAATGTCAAATGGCACATGTGGGGCATAGCACTCCTGAGACCATTCCTGAGATGAAATCAGACATCCAGAGTCCCTAGGTGACACTAGAAAGAGAAAGTAAGTGATAGAGAGATGGAAGGGAAAGAAAAGCAGAAGGACGTGTGCACAACGAAGAGAGGCAGAACTGGAGACTCAAGGGTTAGTTGAGTTAGACTCAAAAGTTAGGAACAGCCTTATTTGTGATGCCAGGGATGCAACCTGAGGCCATATTGAGACCCTGGCTCTTGCTGCCACCAAGGGCGATGTGTTTGGGTCTATGGCCCTGAAGTATCAGAGGTCTGCTACCACCAAAGGCCAGGTAAATGTCCCTGGTCTTGGCTGCTGCCCAGGGTTATGCTGACATTTGAGGGCTCTGGAGAGCTGGCCCCAGCCCTCACCTGGGCATTATGGAAGAGCTGCCCACAAAGGTATGAGAGAAGAAGAACTGGCCCCATCTCTGGCCAGCTGCAGTAATTGATCAGGAAGCATAGTGGACCTGGGCCTGGCCATGGTAGTTGTGGGTGAGCTGGTACCGAGGGTGTGAGCATGGGAGAGCTGGCCCTGCCAATTCTCTACTGTGTAATGGCATAGGTGGGTGAGGGAGAGATGTTGTCCCAACCCCAACCCCCACCACCTGAAGTATGCAAGAGAGCTGGTTCTGCCCCTCAGCACTGCCACTCAGGCCAAAGCACTCAGAAGACCAAGTCCTGAACCTCACCTGGGCAGAACAGTAGAGATGGCCCTGTTGGCATGGATGTAGGTGAGTAGGCCCCAAGCACATGAAAGAGGGAGAGCTGGCTCTACCCCCTTACTGGCTGTGGCATTGGATGAGCTTCCTGGGGCAGTGCTGTAGAGCTCTCTCAGGTAGTGTGGGTGCAGCAAAGCTGGCAGACTGACCAGTTCATCTACCACACAGGCCGAGATCCTGGGCTTTGAGTTGGCCCACCCCAACATCTACACATTCTGTGAACTGCTGGAATGTGTGAAGGGACTGGTTTTACAGATCCAAAGCTGCAGGATCTACATGACACAGAGCAACAACAGAATGTCTGAGAGGAGTCCAAGTGAGGATCCAGTATTGATAGTGTAAAAAGAATCTACAGACCTTAAACCAGACCAATGTCACTTTGTTATGAACATTTACAAGCAAAGAAGTGTGGACAAAAGGGTATACTGTGGAACACATTATTACACATCTATAGCTTTCACAGAAATACAAATATATATACATATATATATGCTTCTCCATATATATATGGAGAAGTTGCAGGGACAATGGGCAGAGACAAATATGTGGAGATATATGGGATTGGGGTGTATGATGTGAAATTCACAAAGAAGCAATAGAAATTAAATTTAAAAATATGAAAACCGGGGGAGAGAATATGGCGGCGACCTACACTGACGCATTTTGAACGCGGGGAAAAAAGAGCCATAAAAAAACACAGAGTTATTGGGCACTGTGCAAAAACCAGAGGGGCTAGACCCTCCCAGGAACACTCACAGCTCCCAAGGGACTGTTAAAAGTCCCAGGGTAAGGCTCTCTCCCCATCTCTCGCAGACACGGAAGCCACTAAACCCGGGATTCGGGAACTCCCATTTGGAGAGGCGCCTGGTAAGATCGACCCCAACTCACAGCAGGCAGAATCAGAGGCCACTTGGCGATAGTTCACTAGCCTATTGGACTCCCCACACCTCAGGTAGAACTTATACCCACTTAAAAATTTTTGTGAGATAGTGGAAGTCTTAGCAAGGAACAAACAGGGGGCTCAGCGGTTAGTCCGCAGCCGCTCGTGAAACAGAGGGCGGGAGGTTCCGAGAGAGCACGGGAAGCTGGGAACACAAAGGCGGGCGGGAGGGACCGAATCCCACGCACTGACGGCAGCGCAGCTGGGGAGGGAGCCCGGCTGGCAGGGCCAAATCCCCGCGAACCCACAGCAGGACAACTGGGGAGAGAGTCAGGCATGGGCGGGGCCAGGGACCCGCACACCCACGGCTGAGCTGCTGGGGCGAGAGGACCAGTCTGGCTGCCGGAGGATCCCGGGCTCTGTGCACCCAAGGCCGAGCAACCAGGGAAGGAGACCCGCGGCTGCACAGACAGGGAGGGAATCAGGCACAGAGGCCAGGCCTGTGGCGAGAAGCCTAGTGAGAAACCAGAAATCGGGACCATAGCTGTAATCTGGAAATTCCAGACATATTAGGTGTGGAGCCAGACCCTGTCAGCCTCCGTGACGACAAACAAAGCCCACAGAATCTGTGCCTGGGCAAACAGGTCCATACCATCAGAACCATTACAGGCTGATAACTCAGAGTGCAACATAGAGAAGTCTGAATTGGGAGCAGTGAAACAATCCCGGTCCATTACTCACAACCTGGGAATAGGCTGCACCAGCTCACAGTGCCTCAGGCGATTAAAACCACAGTGACCCTGAAATCCCCCTGTAAGCAACGACAGATAGCCAAGTAACTCATCCCCTGCACCAAATCATCCACTGTGGATCCAAGCACAGAAAACGACAAGAACAGACAGCTAAACACATCCAATGGCCACAGGTCACAAAAAAAATAAAAATCAAGGAAATATGACTCAAACAAAGCAGAATTATCCTACCTCATCCAATTCGGATGACCTCACACCAACAGAAACACATGAAAACGTTGACAATTCTGCATTATGGAAAGTGATAGAGTCCCTGCAAGAAGAACTTAAATCTATGAAGGAATTCAAAGAAGCCACAATTCTACAAGTCAAAACAAGGAACAACACCATTAAAGAGCTCCAAGCCAGGGTGACAGAGCTTGAACAGGAAAAGGAAAAAGCAATGAAAGATTTTCATACAAAAACAAGCAAGCTGGAGAAGGAAATGTACAAAACGAACAAAACCATACAAGACATGAAAATAGAAATAGAAACAATAAAGAAAACACAGTCAGAGTTAAAAGAGGAAGTGGAGAACCAAGGGAAGAGAACAGGAACTACGGATGTGAGTATCAAAAATAGGATGCAAGAGATGGAAGACAGGATCTCAGGCATGGAAGATTCAGTGGAAGAAATCAGTACAACATCCAAAGAAAATGAGAAGGCTAAAAAATCTCTCACCCACAACATCCAAGAAATCAAGGACTCAATGAAAAGACGGAACCTAAGAATTATAGGTATAGAGGAAAGAGAGGAGTCCCGACTCCAAGGTCCAGGAAATATCTTCAACAAAATCATAGAGGAAAACTTCCCAAACCTGAAAAAAGAGATGCCAATAAAAATCCAAGAGGCTTACAGAACACCAAACAGATTAGACCAGAAAAGAAACTCCTCTCGCCACATAATAATTGAAACACCAAATGTACAGAACAAAGAAAGAATATTAAAAGCTGTAAGAGAAAAAGGTCAAGTCACATACAATGGCAGACCCATCAGAATTACACCTGACTTCTCCTCAGAAACATTAAAAGCTAGAAGGGCCAGGTCAGATATACTACAAGTCCTGAGAGATCATAGGTGCCCAGCCAGACTACTTTACCCAGCAAAACTCTCCATCAACATAGATGGAGAAAACAAGATATTCCATGACAAAATCAAATTTAAACAATATCTACCCACAAAACCAGCCCTACAGAAAATCCTAGAAGGAAAATCCCAACCCAGAGAAGAAAACTCCACTCAAGAAAACAAAGGGAATAGAAAACCCCTCAGCAACTAAACCAAAAGAGGCACAGGACCACCACCTATACCAAACTAATGGAAAATAACAACCCCAGGTCACTAATATCCATCAACATCAATGGACTCAATTCCCCAATAAAAAGACATAGGTTTACAGAGTGGATCTGCAAGCAAGACCCTTCCTTATGCTGTATACAAGAGACACATCTAACTATGAAAGATAGACACTGCCTCAGAATAAAGGGCTGGGAAAAGGTTTTCCAAGCAAATGGACCCAGGAAGCAAGCTGGAGTAGCCATCCTAATATCACACAAAACAGACTTCCAACTGAAGTTAATGAAGAAAGACAAAGAAGGGCACTATATACTCATTAAAGGGAATATTCATCAAGAGGAAATTTCAATACTGAACATCTATGCCCCAAATACAAAGGCACCTACTTTCGTAAAAGAAACACTTCTAAAACTTAAAGCGCACGTCGATCACAACACATTAGTAGTGGGAGACTTCAACACCCCACTCACAACAATGGATACATCATCAAGACAGAAGACAAACAGAGAAATATTGAGTCTAACAGAGATCATGAAACAAATGGACCTAACAGATATCTACAGAACGTTTCACCCAAACACAAAGGAATACACCTTTTTCTCAGCACCCCACGGAACCTTCTCAAAAATCGACCACATAGTTGGTCACAAGGATAGTCTCAATAGATACAAGAAAATTGAAATAACACCTTGTATCTTATCAGACCACCACAGAATAAAGCTGGTCTTCAACAGAAAAAGAATCAACAGAAAGCCTACACACACATGGAAATTGAACAGCTCCTTACTGGATGACCACTGGGTCAGGGAAGAAATAAAGAAGGAAATCAAAGACTTCTTAAAATCCAATGACAATGAAGACACAACATACCCAAACCTATGGGATACATTGAAAGCTGTGCTACGAGGAAAGTTCATAGCACTAAGTGCTTTCAAAAAGAAAATTGTGACAGCTCATATTAGTGAACTAACAGCTAAGCTGGGTGAATTGGAAAAAAAAGAAGCAAACACGCCCAAGAGGAGCAGAAGGCAGGAAATCATCAAACTTAGGGCTGAAATCAACAACTTAGAATCAAAAAGAAGTATACAAAAACCAAGAGTTGGTTTTTTGAGAAAATCAACAAAATAGACAGAACCCTAGGCAAATTAACTAAAGGGCAAAGGGAAAGAACACAAATCAACAAAATCAGAAATTAAAAGGGAGAAATAACAACAGACAATGAGGAGATAAAGAAAATATTCGGGCATTACTTTAAAAATCTATATTCCACTAAATTTGAAAACCTAAGCGAAATGGGCAATTTCCTCGATAAATTCCACCTACCAAAACTAAATCAAAATCAGATTAACACCTTAAACAGCCCAATAACACCTAAGGAAATAGAAACAGTCATTAATAATCTCCCAACCAAAAAAAGCCCAGGGCCAGATGGCTTTAGCACAGAATTCTACAGGACCTTCAAAGAGGAACTAACACCATTACTTTTCAAACTCTTCCACCACATAGAAACAGGAAGAACACTGCCAAACTCATTCTATGAGGCCACTGTCATTCTGATTCCTAAACCACACAAAGACCCAACAAAGAAAGAGAACTTCAGACCAATCTCCCTCATGAACATAGATGCAAAAATACTTAATAAAATACTAGCAAACCGAATTCAAGAACACATCAAAAGTATCATACACCATGATCAAGTAGGCTTCATCCCTGGAATGCAGGGATGGTTTAATATACGAAAGTCTATCAATGTAATTCACCACATAAACAAGATGAAAGAAAAAAAACACATGATAATCTCGCTAGATGCAGAAAAAGCATTTGACAAAATCCAACACCCCTTCATGCAAAAAGTTCTGGAGAGAACGGGCATACAAGGACCATACCTAAAAATAATAAAGGCAATATGCAGCAAGCCAGTAGCCAACATCAAATTAAATGGAGAGAAGCTTGAAGCATTTCCTCTAAACTCAGGGACAAGACAGGGATGTCCACTTTCACCATATCTCTTCAATATAGTACTTGAAGTCCTTGCTAGAGCAATAAGACAACTAAAGGAGATCAAAGGAATAAAAATTGGAAATGAAGAAGTCAAATCATCCTTATTCGCAGATGATATGTTAGTATACATAAGCAACCCCAAAAACTCCACCAAAGAACTCTTACAGCTGATAAACAACTTCAGCGCGGTGGCTGGATACAAAATTAACTCAAAAAAATCAGAAGCCCTTCTTTATACAACAAACAAATATACCGAGAAAGAAATAAGGGAAACAACCCCCTTCACAATAGCCACAAACAACATAAAATACCTGGGGGTAACACTAACCAAGCATGTAAAGGACCTATATAACAAGAACTTCAAGCCCCTGAAGAAAGAAATGGAAGAGGCCTTTAGAAGATGGAAAGATCTCCCATGCTCATGGATAGGTAAAATCAACATAATAAAAATGGCTATCCTACCAAAAGCAATATATAGATTTAATGCAATTCCTATCAAATTACCAACACAATTCTTTATAGACCTGGAAAAAGCTAGTCTCAACTTCATATGGAACAACAAAAAGCCCAGAGTAGCTAAATCAATCCTGTACAATGAAAAAACATCTGGAGGTATCACCATCCCAGATGTCAAGCTGTACTACAGAGCAACAGTAATAAAAACAGCATGGTACTGGTATAGAAACAGACCAGTGGATCAATGGAATCGAACTGAAGACCCAAACATGGACCCACACACCTATGGCCAACTAATCTTTGACAAAGAAGCCAAAACCACACAATGGAAGAAGGACAGCATCTTCAACAAATGGTGCTGGTCCAACTGGATGTCCACTTGCAAAAGAATGAAATTAGACCCATACCTATCACCTTGTAACAAACTTAAATCCAAGTGGATCAAAGTCCTTAACATAAAGCCGGCCACACTAAATATACTAGTAGAAAAAGTAGGAGAAACCCTCGAACTCATTGGCACAGGTGACAACTTCCTGAACAGAACACCAACAGCTCAGGACCTGAGATCAACAATCAATAAATGGGACCTCATGAAACTGAAAAGCTTCTGTAAGGCAAAGGACACTGTCATTCGAACAAAACGGCAACCAACAGACTGGGAGAAAATCTTCACCAACCCCACATCTGATAGAGGGCTATTATCTAAAATCTACAAAGAACTCAAGAAACTAAATGCCAAGAAACCAAATAATCCAATCAAAAAATGGGAGATGGAGCTAAATAGATAATTCACAAAGGAGGGATCCCTAAGGGCTGAGAGACACCTGAAGAAATGTTCAACATCCTTAATCATCAGAGAAATGCAACTCAAGACGACCCTGAGATTCCACCTAACACCTGTTAGAATGGCTAAGATAAAGAGCTCAAATGATAGCGCATGCTGGCGAGGGTGTGGAGAAAAGGGAACCCTACTCCATTGCTGGTGGGAGTGTAGGCTTGTGCAACCACTATGGAGGTCTATCTGGCGATATCTTAGAAATCTAGGAATAACCTTGCCTCAGGACCCAGCCATACCACTTCTGGGTATACACCCAAAGGACCTCTCACGGAGACATAGGGAAGTCTCCTCATCTATGTTCATAGCAGCCTTATTTGTAATAGCTAGAAATTGGAAACAACCCAGTTGTCCCTCAACTGAAGAATGGATTAAAAAATTGTGGTACATCTATACAATGGAATATTACTCAGCTATAAGAAACAATGAAATCATGCAATTTGCAACCAAATGGATGGATCTAGAGGAGCTCATCCTGAGTGAGCTAATCCAGTCTCAGAAGGATGCACATGGCATCTATTCACTTATAGTAGGATTTTAACTATATCATACAGGATATCTATACTACAACCAAGACACCAAAAGGAACATGGACATAATTTTTTTTTATCTTTTTCTTTTTCCTTCTTTTTTTCTTTTTTCTTTTTCCTTTTCCCTTCTCTTTTTCCTCTATTTTTTTGTTGATATTCTTTGTTTTTGTGGGTTTGTGTGTTTGTTGGTCTTTTTTTTAGTATTCGCCCAGTAGCAAGGAGACACCTTTCACTGACAGTACTGCCTCATAGGCCCCCGGATAATGAAGAGGCTCTTGGCCCTCATATGACTCCTGATCTGTGGTGAGAGACTGTTAGGCAGGGACACTCCACCCCAGAGGAACAAGACGGAAGGGTCAGGGGGTAGAGCATGGGAGGGTGGGGCTGGGAAGTGGGAAAAGAGGACAATATGATAAGGATGTAACCTGAAGCAACAAACAAATAAATTCATTAACTAAAAAAAAAAAAAAAAAAAAAAAAGGCAGGTGGCAGGGATGAAACACTGTGAATGGAATAGAGGATACAGCCATTCGGCCTGGATTTGCAGACCTCCAGGTGTAGAGAAGACGTGGACCTAAGGTAAAATACAAGAGAGTTGTGGTGTTGGCCCATGCCTTTGACTTCAGCGGAGAAAGGGGGGGGGGGGGAGCACCGTAGAGTTGGTGGTCTTATGTATTCTGGAGTCATACGGAGCGGGGTGGTGAGGGTGCATACTCTTGGTCCCACCATTCAAGAAGAGTACACCCTTTGTCCCAGCTCCCAGCACACTGGAGATAGAAACGGGCAGATCCCGGAGCTCAAGGTCAGCCTGATGCAGGGCAAACTCTAAATAGAGAAAGACTTCGATCCAGGAGTGGTGGAACACATCTTTGATCCCTTCAGATGGGAAACACAGGTCTCTGATCCCAATAATTATAGTTCAGAGACACACACATGGGATTTGGAGGGACCTAGTTTTGGAGGCTACTTACAAAAGGCCTTCTCGATGCAGGCAGATTGTCCTTTGGGATCTCAAAATATATACACTAGAGCTGGTTTAGCTCCAAGGTTACAGAATGATTTCTTCTTTAACCTGGATTGAAAGATAACGCTTTGTATGTTGTCGGAAGGCCAAATGTGCTTCAGGAGAAGTACTACCTAGCTCCCCCCCCCAAAAAAAAAGGGCAATTGTCCCAGGGTTGGGATTGGGGCAGGGCTCTGCTCTTATCTTTCCAGGAGAATCGAAGCATCCATTAGGGGAGCCAGGGGACTGCTGGACAGCGGAAACCACAGCAGAGAGCAGAATCAGGCACCAAGGAGGACGAGTGACCCAGTTGATTCTGCCTGGCAGACTTCCTCAATAGCTGTCTCCATTGGGGGCCTGCAACCACCATGGCAATCCAATGTCACTGGGACCGTTCAGCTCTACACAATGCCCCGGCAGGAACCTCAGTGAAGCCTACAAGATCAGCTTCTGCCTACAAACCCTTTAGGTCATCTAAACAGCTGAGAACAGAAGGACTGAACATAAAAGGAGTGTACTAACATTTTTAACCATTTTTTCCATTTGGGTTCGGGCCCCAAACAGGTCTACTACGACCCAAATCAGCAGGAAGTCACTTTAAGAGAGCGACGTCCCATGCCCAGAGGGTGGGGAAGGTGTTTCTCCGCCCTTCTTTTTGGTTATTTGAAGGATAACTGAAAACTCCGATATTTA
>CAJQZJ010035590.1:1282247-1325914 GCA_907164525.1 Lophiomys imhausi | reverse complement strand
GTCAGATATAGACCTTTAAACTCATGGAGATGGTTAGATAGTAGAATGTTAAAGTCAGGGGCCAAATATGTATAAACTGGACATTGGGAAAGTATACTGGGCCATTTAACTCTCATAAATGTGGCATATTTATATCTGTTGTTTTTTATAATACTTACTGTTATAAGAGAAGGAACCATCTGTTGGTCTGAAAGGGGAAACTTCTGGGGGGAAGAGGGTGGAAGGGTGGGATAGGAAGGGGGAATAGGGAGGGGTTTGTGAATGAGATGTAACTTGAAGAAAAAAAATAAAGTATTTAAAAAAAATATGAAAACCACATCCTTGGGAGGCAGCATATAGAGCATGGTGTGATTGGACATGAAGAAACCCTCGCTCCCTTTATTTGCTGGGTATTTAGCCACTCTGTTGGACAGATTTCCTGAAGATCAAAATGAAGATGTACTTTCATGAATAATGCTATTTAGATGAGTTGATGATTTCATCATTCCTGATAATACTTTTATAGAACTCCTGAATCAATTCCAGCAATTTAAAGTCCCCCCCCCCTTGCAGAGTATGAAGGCTGCAAAAAGAGTTCTGTGAACCCTCATGTGTCACAAGCATATGAATTGCACTAGAAAGAGAAATAGACTTGGAAAAAATTTATGATCAAGGAAAAATATTCACTCTAGGTTAGATCCAGAGATGAGATCATGAGTCTAGGTATTCACCATAATAAGATAAGTCATGGACAGAAAATAAATAATTAGCTAATTTTACTATACAAAACTGTAAAAATAAGACATAAGATAAATGACCTGTTTCTTCAATAAAACAAAACAAAACCAAACCTTGCTAAGCTATGACATAAAAGCTATTGCTTTGAAATTATAATGAGTTTGTGGAATGAAATACAGATGAAACTATTGCTTTGAATTTATAATGAGATTGTGAAATTTAAAAAAAAATAGATAAAGAATGTTTAGCCAGGTGAGAGCCTTTATGGAAAGATGTGTAAACAATTATCTTGTTATAAATCCATAAAGCTTGAAACTTATAAACCTTTGCCATGAAGAATTGTTGCTATGAACTTAAAGAATGTGGAGGAATGTTTAGTTAGGTATGAGTTTTATTGGAAAAACATGTAATCAACAATCCTGCTGTAATGAGTCTTTGTTTTGTGATAATTGCTTTTATAGCTATGAGGTAATTTTTCTTCTGACATAGAGAATTTTTCATTTAAAGGTATATAAAGAATTCAGAAATAATAAATATAGAGTTTGAGCTTGTTGGAGATTTTTTCCATCCACCAGTTGTGTATGTCTGTATGTATGTTATCTGTATATATGTGTATATATGTGCATATGTGAATTGATTGTAGCCCTCTTTATTTCATCCACTAAATGTGTGACTTTGTCTCCTTTCTTTTTTCTTTTTATCTGACCCATGAAGATTTAAAGAGCCCAGAGCTTCTTGCCACTAGCCACTCTAAAGAGGGCAGAAGCATCAAGTAATTAAGTTTCTCTTTCTAATCTATAAGTGTCTATAAATAGAAGCATTTATTAGAGTAAAGAGCTGAAAGTACATGATTCTAGGCAGAATATCAGCAGCATACAGATTTGATTCAAGTAGATTAGTACTGTGAATTCTGGAACTAAACAGTATATGGAGTTTATAACAATGTAGTCATTTTGGACAGTATATAAGTTGTTTTGGGAGATTTGTGTGTTTTCTTCAATAGGAAGATTTTACTTTCGTGATGCTTTCTGACTTCGTATACACAAATGACATTTATTCTACTATTATTTGTAGTTAGTAAGAGTTTCCTTCCAAAAAAGTCATTTTTATTTAATATTTCTTCAAAATATTTCTATTTTTAAAATATATTACAGTATTGAAAATAACAGAGAACTAAATATAGAACTGTCATTAAATTCATTGAGTGACTTGTCACAGAATTTCTGCAACTTGAGGAAAGACCATGAAAAAGAAGATGGACAGTTGAGATAATTATGTTTAGACCAAAAATGCAGATGATATACCATGACGAAAGAAGAATGAACAACATGATGTTTTGTGTTTCACTGTTGCATGTTGCATTATTTGAGGATTTTACCATTTCCTATTTATTGGTATTTGTGGTCATTCTCTAGTGGAGTAGAGACAAGAGTTTAGTTCCATGCATTGCAAAAGAAACAATGGGACACGGGGGATGCAGAGCAAGTGAGCAATTGCATAATTTATTTTTAGCCAACGCTGATACATATACCTGAGCTAGTGAAACATCACCCCAAAATGAGAACATGTCTGGAACAAAGAACACACTCTGTCCCACAGTCATACGGTAGATTATATAAGAGCAAGTGTATATGCAAAAAAAAAAAAGTACAAAGAATGTCTACACACCAGGAAAAGTATCTGCTTTTTTTTTTTTTTTTTTTTTTTAGATAAGAGCTGAGATCCTCTTTGCAGAATTACTCAAGGAGACAGCGAAGGATTTTTCCCCCTCATTTTTGCCCAATCAATCTAGCAGAATTTCAATGTCTGAGCAAAAGTATCCCCTCTTGTTCAGCATATGCAGCTTGTCTGCAAATATATGCAAACTGAATTAAAGTCTCTTCACAGGTACTAATTAGTATGTTATTAATACATTGAATTAAAGTTGTATTTCACAAAATGTCAATAAAAACTGATAGTATGGAATAGGCATGTTGCTTCCACTCTCAAAATATGCAATCAGCTTTGGAGGCCTTGATTTAAATATATTTTGTCATAAATGAAAGAACAAATAAAGTGTGACATCAGTAGACTTGATGCAGTGCAGAAGGAAGTGTGCTGCTCTTTTGAAAATCCCAAATGGAATTTCTATGGATTTCCCCACAAAAAAATTACTGGTCAATAAACACTTTTGTGACAAAAGAACCAGTACAAACAATGCATCAAAGAGTTTGTACACCTGATAAGAAGACTCTACCCTGGAGAAAAACTCAATCGTGGGTCTGTTGACACTCTGCATTTACCTTGTGTTCTCACAATAGTGTCATTTTCCTTGAAGGTTAAAGATAATATAGAAAATTTGGTAGTGTCAAAACTCAAAATCAGTTACCTATTAAGGTAGATTACTATATACACACCAATGCACCAATGTAATCAATTAGGATGAACATGAGAAAAGGCTCTAGAGATAATCTTACATTCAAAGAGTATCAGGGCACATGAGCTGTTAGCATCCCCAGGTAGAAGAGTCAGTTGTTCCAGTTCTGTCCCAGGATGTCCCAGAGAATGTGATTATGTGCCTTTTCTGCTGTTCATAGGCACTTCATAATTGAGAGACTACTTCATGACAAATCCTGGAGATTCTGGAGTAATATTTTCTGTTTGTGAACCAAGGAATCATAGACTGATGTGAGTCCTTGGATTCTGCTCATTTTATTCTGTCAATGCTTGAAGTGAGTTAAAGCCTTTCATTTTCATTGCAAAGACTAGCCTCAGGAAGCCACCTTTCAGTTCTGTCTTCTAGGCTTATAGACTTAACCAGACTTTGGCCTTGAGAATCCACTTCATGTGGCTGTCACCTTCTCCACATCCTTAAATTTGACCTCTTCAGAATCATCAGCCTGATATTTGAGCATCACTGGAGGAAGCTGGTTCACGATACTGCCTGCTAGATCAGAATGGGTTCAAACAGGTGGTTCTTTAATCAGAGCAATGAAGGCCGCAGTCCCTCTGAGGAAGCAGAGACTGAGCACTGAGACTTGGTGATGATGGGGTGGAGTTTAGCCGGGCGGTGGTGGCGCACGCCTTTAATCCCAGCACTTGGGAGGCAGAGGCAGGCGGATCTTTGTGAGTTCGAGGCCAGCCTGGTCTACAAAGTGAGTCCAGGACAGCCAGAGATATTCAGAGAAACCCTGTCTCGAAAAACCAAAAAAAAAAAAAAAAGAAAGAAAAGGGAACTTTTACGGTGGAAGATTCCATCAGCAGATCTGTTCCTCTGCAGCTTCAAAGTTTAAACAGCAAATAGATGTTGGTATGTGATCTTTTTATCAGGAACATACCATATCCTAACTTTTTGAAGATGATATCATCAGCATAGCAACTTTCCTGTATGTACTTTATCAGGTCACCTGAGGCTTTCAGTCATTAATCCTTCACTGCTGTTTATTGATCTTTTCCCGTCACAGAGTACCACTTCTCATTTGTCTTTCTACTCTCCCCAAATATGTGTCCTCCAAACCTACAGCTCAGTGCTTTTACTCAGTTGAAATGTCATCTTGCTGTTGATGTTGGCTTTTTTTTCCACTGAGAAGACAACTAAACATGTGTCCTGAATGTGATAGGAATTAATGTTCAGAGGCACAACTTCTCAAACATCTCACAATAAAACAAATTTTCTACTGTTATCAAAAGTATCTTTAAATTAACACTGCAAGTATTTCAGAAGGAGAGATTTTAAAAGCACTTATTTTAACATTTGCTAAATTAGAATGATGATGTTTCAGCACTTAATTTAGATTTATATTTTATACATTTTAAATATTTATAGAAATGTGAACATGGAATAACAATTATAGCCATAATGAAACAGATAGAGAGAAATTGTGACTGATCAGTCTTCATTGATTGCTTGAATTCATTATAATCATTATAAAATCCAGGATACCAATGAAAAATGGAAGGAGTGCTAAAACTTCCAAAATAGACCTTAAAAACATTTAAATGGATGAAGGCACAGCTCTTCTCTTTGGGACTCATTTTTTTTATTCTGGTTTGTAAATGAAGTGTGCTACAACTATCCTTGGTGCCATCTCACTTGTCTGGAAGGATGGTCTTTCCCAAGGGAAACCTATGCTGTTTTCAATCCATAATGAAAGGTATAGTTCTAGAACTCAGCAAAGAGCCCCAGGGTGAAAACAACTCTTCCTCAAAGAGAACAAAATTCTCTTTCTAATACCTTGTTGTATATGGTCTAGAGAATGATCTATAACAGACATGTTTTGATTTTGGATCAGTGAGTTTATTAATCAAACCAAAGTAAAAGAACAAATAGGAAGATATAGATAGATGTATGATAGAGAACACAGTCATCATATCCGACACTGAAATCAACTCTATCAGAAATCAATGAGGGAAGCTTTTTTAAGGCAATCAAATGGGGCTCCCATTAGATAGTTTAAGGTGATGCAGAATGTTCCCTTAGTTGGAGTTTCTAAAGAAAAGAAAACATAGCAATAGACAAACATAATATTGTGGCATAGCATCATAGGTTCTCACAGCATCCAGGTGAAAATTGACCAGAGAAAGGTACAGTAGTCAGCCGGAGACCCCACTTGAGATTTCTCCCCCAAAACCAGATTCTCTTAACTAAAATTTCATCCTCTCTTTCCCACTTTTGGCATCTTTATGTCATTGAATATATAATAATAACGTCTGTTGGAAATGGTTTGCCTTTTACTGTTCTCAAGAACGCAGTATTTTTGTTCTTGGCCCATTTGTCCGCCCTTATTTCTGAGTTAAATTGGGCAGCCCATCCCCAGAGAAGGGACTTTGAGGACATTTAGGAATGAGCATACTTGGGGCAGAAACAGAAGGGGAAGTCTCACTCCAAGAGCCATATTCCCAGTGAGCTCTAATATTACATGAAAATTTGCCGGTGTAATGGTCGTCGCTTAGGCGACGCTTTTACCCACTATACACAGCCACACCCCCGGGTGTTCGCATTTGTGTTTCCCTTGAGCTCATCTTTCCCACCTGAAAAAGCAGACTGTTTCTGCCCCTGGAGGTAGGCGAATTTTTCAACTCTTAGGAATTGATTCAATTTTTTTCCAAACCTGCCCTTTTTTTTTTTAAATACTTTATTTTTTTTCTTCAAGTTACATCTCAGTAACAAACCCCTCCCTATTCCCCCTTCCTATCCCGCCCTTCCACCCTCTTCCCCCCAGAAGTTTCCCCTTTCAGTCCAACAGATGGTTCCTTCTCTTATAACAGTAAGTATTATACAAAACAATAGATATAAATATGCCACATTTATGAGAGTAAATTGGCCCAGTATACCTTCCCAATGTCCAGTTGATACATATTTGGCCCCTGACTTTAACATTCTACTATCTAACCAAATCCATGATTTTAAAGATCTATATGTGACTCAACATTCATACTATCTTGCAACACACTTTTAAGAGTATCTTCTTAGATCTATAACACCCTCTTGATTCCTAAACAGTTCAAAATTTAACTATGAGACTCTAGCTGTCTATTCTTCAACCACCTCAGAGACCTGAGAGGGATAAATATATTTGCTTATATAGGAAGTGCAGGCCCTTTTATCCCTTCTTTTTATGTCTTTCATGTACATATTATGAAATGGTGAGAGTTTTTAAAATACATTGATTGTTTATATGATAATTGATATAGGAGAGGAGGCTGAGGATGCTTTGTACCTTCATGCTGTATTGCTACATGTTTCTGTTTGATCTCCAAGGCTAATGATATAATAAAAATATTCCTTTTTTTTGGCAGTTATTTCTAAATTTGTCTCCTGGTCCCTTCATTGACTCTAGATATTGTTCAGTGATTATATCACAATGCTCACTTTTGAAACTTACACAACCTGCTTTATTTGCCTTGGTTTCTGTGAGTGGAGATAACTGAATAGATGCTGGAGGAAGGTGTGGAGAGGTAGGTATCATCCTTCAATAATAAATTGGTGCTAGTGCAGAAATCAGATGGGCAAGGGGAAGGTGGAGAATGATGAGAATTCTTGTTGAGTACATGAACCCATTCAGGTTTAGTGCCTGCTTCTGAACATACAAAAATGATTTGTACTACTCTACATGCATGGGTTAAAAAGTTCCAAGTTTGCTGAATTTTATATTAATTCTTTGGTGATTATGTAGTAAAGAATTTTAAAAAGCATCAAACCAACTGTCACTGGACCATGCGTGGCCTGATGAATAATAAAAGTTGGGATCAGGTGTAAACATTTGAATGTGAAATAAAAGATTGTGATTCAAGTAAATGCATATTTTATGCATGTATCCCAAAAACTTTGTAAAATAATATACAGATAAGATTATCTCCTTAGTGCTAAAGTTTAGATGAATTGTGATGTCTGTGACATTATCTGTCAAATTCAAATGTCTGTTTCAAGAACTTCTGCACAGCACTTAAGTTCATGCTTTGTCACACCCAGTGCCCAGGAAGCTCCTTACTTCCAAACTCCTCAAGTTTAAGTTCTGGCTGCCTTCTATATGTTAGAATTTGTGAAGTTATTTGGCCATAACTACAGTATCCAGATTAAAATATTATCATGACAGAATCAGGGAAGCAATACAAATAATATGTATTTGTTTTCATCTTAGAATGTGAAAATTTAGTATTTCTTGTAGGATCCACTGAAAAATACTCCACCTGGCTTGGACTAATGAATACATTCTGAATAAACCTTGGTTGAACTGAGTGGGGGAAAATGTCACTCTGACAGAAAAAGACATGTGCTAATATTGTCAAAGTCAGCTTGTTACTGGATAGGGAATTCTTAAAAGTGACTGTGTAATGAGGATTCAAGACTGGCATACAGCTCTTCAAATTTTCTATACTGACCTCAGGAATACCTATCCTTACAATGGAGGGCATCATGCAGAGCATACTTGCATTCATTGTAATTGTAGAAGTCATAATAGGATGCCTTGGAAATGGATTCATAGCTCTGGTTAACTGCATGCACTGTGTCAAGAGAAGAAAGATCTCTGCAGTGAATCGAATAGTCACAGCCTTGGCTTTCTCCAGAGTCTCCCTTCTTTTGACAGTACTCACTGTTATCTCAGTATCTGTACTGTACTCAGACATGGCATTAACTAGAAGTGTGGTAAAATTGATTAATTTTCATTTGATTTTCAGTTATCATTTTAGCATGTGGCTTGCTGCTGCCTTGGCCTTTTTTATTTTCTTAAAATAGCCAACTTTTCTAACTCTATTTTTGTTTACTTATAGATGAGAGTTAACTGGATAGTTTCAGGGACTTTGCTCATGTCTTTGGCCCTCTTGTTTCTAAACACTCTACTGGTAGACTCATACATTGATATCTACATGGGTGGCTACCAAGGACATCTGCTGTATGTTTTCACTTTGAATAACACTGCAGCATCCAACAGGGTTATTTCAATCCTTAATAATTGTATTTTCACTTCCATACCCTTCACACTTTCCCAGTCAAGCCTTCTCCTGCTCATCTTCTCCCTGTGGAGACATCACAAGAAGATGCAGCAGCGTGTGTGGATGCAGAGATGCCCTCTCCAGTGCCCACCTCAAAGCCTTGCAAAGCACAATCACCTATGCCCGTCTCTGTGCCATTCTCTTTCTGGCTCTTTTCATGCAAAAGTTGAGGACTGAGTTGTTGGAGAACGTTCTTTACATCAGGTTCTGCCAGATTGCTGCACTAGCTTTTCCTTCAGGACACTCATGCATTTTATCTGAGGACACACAGAGCTGAGACGGGCCTCTCTTTCTGTGCTGTGGGGACTGAAGGGCAGGTTCAAAGACATCCCACCATGGGGCCCTAAAACATATTTTAGATCATCTTCCATAGTCTAGAAGAAGTTCAGTTCATAAGAAATTCTTCCAGATTAAGCATTTTCCATTTTATATTGCTTTGTCAATTTTCAAAGTTATGTCTGATATAAGTACATGTACATATTTCACATTAGAGAAACATAATTCTTATTTGTGATTTAAAATTATAATTTGTAATATATAAGATATACCATACATTAAGATATAAGATGCACTAAAATGAATTTTTGTTTCAGGCTTAATTTAGAAAGAGTTTTGGCAACTTTCAAGAATCATGAGCTACTTTATTATAATTATGATACCTAAAGTACTAGTTTTAGAATTTAAAATTTTTCAAATACATTTATTATTTTAGGAATATAAAATATTTATTTGTGAATGCATTATGTTTTTACATGTTGTTTCAGCTATGTGCTATAATTTTTTAATACTTATATATTTAAAATAAGGTATGGATGATAGTAATTTTGTGAAAAGCGAATTAAACATTGATACTTTCTAATACTTTTTGTCTTCGTGTACCTATATCATTCTAAGCCTAAAATCGCACAAATTGACAAAGGAATAGGAATTTACAACGTTTTATCAGTGGTCAACTCATAATCAGCAAGAACTCTTTCTAAATTATTTCTTTACTGTGTGTACAGGTGTGTTTGTGTGTGTGTGTCCACATTTGAATATCAAAACACACAGGTGAAAGTAAGAGGGAAGATTGTAGAAGTTGGTTCTTTCTTTTCCTCATGTAGTTTCTGAAGATCTGTGTCATCAAACTTGGCAGCAAGAACTATTACCCACTGAGCCAACTCACCAGCCCTACCTTATCCATTTTTTGAATGTTGTTATAATTTTGTAAATAGTAGAAATATATACTCATTTATAAGTGTATATTAGCCATAAAGTACAGGATAACCTTGCTACATCCCATAGACCTAAAGAAGCTAAGTAACGAGGAGGGCCCTAGGAAAAATGCTTGAATCTCACTCAGTAGGGGAAAAAATAGAAAAAATATTAAGAAAACTAGATGTAGAGAGAGGACTGGGTGGGAGAGAGGGTGAGAAGGGGAACTGGGGTGGGATCAGGCGTAGGGAGAGTGGCTGGAGTAGGACTGGAAGAAAAAACAGAAATTATGGGGGTTGTCTCTGAGACTGAAAGAGGTTCCTATGTGTCTATAAGGGTGACCTTAACTGATGCTCCTAGCAGCGAGGGCTATGGAGCCTGAAGACACCATCTCCTGTAACCAGGTGGGACTTCCAGTGGAGGAAGGGAGACACCAACCAACCACAGAGCATTTGACTCAAAATTTGTCTGGCCTCCAAGAAGGGTAGAGATAAAGATGGAGCAGAGATTGAGGGAATGGCCACCCAATGACTGGCCCAACTTGGGACCCACCCCATGGGAGAAAGCCAACCACTGACACTATTAATGAGGCTCTGCTATGATTACAGACAGGAGCCTAGCATAACTGCCTTCTGAGAGGCTTCATCCAGCAGCTGATGGGAACAAATGCAGAGACCCACAGTCAAACAATAGGCAGAGCTTGGGGAGTCTTGCAGAAGAGTGGGAGGAAGGATTGAGGTACCTGAAGGTGTCAACGATATCACAAGAAGACCTAAAGAGTAAACTAACCTGAGCCCTTGGGGGCTCACAGAGACTGAATCACCAACTAAAGAACATGCGTGGGTTAGACCTAGGCCCCTTACACATATGTAGCAGATGTGTTGCTTGTTCTTCATGTGGGTCCCCTAACAATTGGAGCAAGGTTTATCTCTGACTCTGTTGCCTGCCTTTGGATCCTTTTCCCCTAGGTAGGCTGCCTTGTCTGGCCTCAGTGAGAGAGGATGTACTTAGTCTTGCTGCAATTTAATGTGCCAGCACAAGTTGGTACCCACGGGGAGGGGGGCTCCCCTTCTTTGAGGAGAAGGAAAAGGAAGAGCTGGGGCAGGGGCCATGAGGTTGGGACTGGGAGGACAGGGAGGAGGAGGCTGTGATCAGACTATAAAGTGATTAAATAAATACATTAATGAAAAAATGAATATGTAAAATATATTTAAAAGATGCAAGTGTTCTAAGGTATGAGACAGAGGACACATGACTTGTGCCTGTATTCAGGGCGTTAAATGAGTCTAAAATGGACTCATTTTAGAATTAAAGAATTTTGTAACATGATATGCAGAAGCTATGAAATAAATGCTAACATCTGCACTAGGTAAGCTATAAAAAGAGATGTTAGTATTTATTTGTTGATAATCATGGCTAGGACCTTGAGCATCCTCAGCAAACATTCTTCCATTGTGCTGCATCCCTAGCAGTTCACATTCTACATTTTACAATAAAGTTTGGGTATTCACATATATTTCATGTGAAGGCACCATTTTCCAAAAGGTTAAAGATCTTATCCTATAGTAGGTATAGTAACATATGTAGTAGAAAGGCTTTCTGTCAAATTCAAATGAACATCCACAAGAAGAGCATGCTTCCAGACACTAGACCTAGAATCTGGTACAAAAAAAAAAAAAAATACATGCAAAAGAATATGCAATTTTCATCGTTATACTTAGTGGTTTTTCCTTTGATTATTTGTGCATGATCAATGTGTATATACAAATCATAGTAGTTATGTCTTTTCCTAATTAGGAGCCAACTTTCTTACACTTTGCTTTGAATATTAAACTCATTTTCTTGTTCTTTGCAGATAGAATATTAAATCTGCATATCATTATTTCTAATTATTTTCTCCCCTTTATTTTCCACTTATATGGTTTTTGTTTGTTATTTTAGGCTTACATTGTGAGCTGGTTTGTGTAATCCAATGATTAAGTAATTATTTTTGTAACAATAGCTCTGTTTCACAATGGAGGTATTAACAGTGTTTCGCCTATCAGCATAATATTATTTTAGCTTGGAGAGAAATGCTATTAAGTTATGTTTACATAGAGCCTTTATATTTTTATATGAAACCTATTATTTGTACACTTAATATATGCTAAATAAAACAAAGATGATGTTTAGTGATTTTTAAAATAATATTTATGGATATCCTGTTATGTGTATATATAAAAGTGTATGTTATATGTATCGCTTATGAGCATGAGACTGAAGAAGTCCAAAGAAAGCATAAGATCTTAAACTGAAGTTACACTTGGCTGTGAACCACCATTTGAGTGCTGAGAACCAAAGACGATACTCTGTAAGAGCAATAATTGCTCTTAACCCTGAACCATTTTTCGACTCCTATGATATTTTAATGTAGGCTTTTAAATGCTGGCTAGTTGACATAAAAATTTCATGAAAGTGTATATGATGTGTATAATGTCACACAGAGACAAATTTTGTACTATACTCTTTCTTCTGAAAATAGCTGTAGTAACGTAAAATAATTGTAAAAGTATCCATTGTACACAATGCCATGGTATATCTTCTAAGAACATGGGCTTTTAGCACCATAGTGACACTTCATTTGTATGTTTTATAAGAATTTTTAATCCTGAGATGGAAAAAAAGTTCTAGAATAAATTTGTAGAGAAGTGACAGATACTATGCTAAGTGAAAAATAATCACTGTGAATGATTTGAGAAAGCTTTGTGAAACACAGTACGCTCTAAGATAACGGATTCATTTGTCAAAGAATAAATAAGTGCAACTATGATGATAATTTTTGGTAAAGTGTATGCCATGTAATCATGATTAGTTAGTGACATTCCACATGAAAAATACAGAGGCTGTTTTCTATATGGTTCTCTTTATGGAAGATCTTATTAATGGACATACTCAAGAGCATAACTTGGGTGTGCATACCTATAACTCCACCACCAAAGAGGCAGAGGGTATGAGCTTAAGGACAAATTGGGTTAGTGTGAGACTTTGTCAAAATCTTGTTATTATGGGCTGAATTTCTAGGCCTCAGAATCAAAATGTCAAAGTTCTATCTCCAATATGAGTGCATTTGAGGGCAGGGCATTTATGTCAGTAAAGTTAGATTAGATCATGGCAGTGAAGCCTTGACCTCATAGCTATTGGATCCGTATGGGAGAGGAAAGATATCCTGACTTTGTGCATCCAGAGGTGGATTGTGTGAAGTCAGAGAAAATCCTTTGCGAAGGTGGCCAGTTCAAGAGAGCCAAGGGAGGCCTCACCATGATCCAAGCATACTGATAATTTAATCTTAAATACCCAGTTTCCAGAACTGCAAGGACATAAATTTCTGTTGCTTATTCTGTTGTTGAAACCTTATTAAAATTTAGAAATATCTGCATGACACCTCCTAGAAAGTGGGAATAGTGAAATCAGGTGTATTTTACAAAATTACCTTTTATCCTTGTGAAATGTTTACTATATGTGTTTATGTATTGTGTAAATAGTATATTTCTTTGAGAATTTTTCTATTTTAATTTATATTACATATATATACACACACAGCTATTCATGTTTATCATTCCCTGGTATATTACTTTTATTATATCATATTAAGAAATTTTCTAATTCCTAGTTATTAGTACCAGTTTTTATATTATCATTAACATGTGGACAGTATAACATTTGCAATAGATAAGCTAAACTGAGGGCATTGATATGTGAACCATTAGTAGAAAACACATTAAATGCATTTACTTAGGAATCCCTAGATTAGAAGAATCATTTCTAGCAATAAAAAGAAACTCTAACATCACCAGAAGTGATGAATCCTGACATACACAAGGTAGTATGCAATACTTGAAAACCTAACAGTAAATTATCTTGAAAATTTTATGCGTCCTTCTGAGTCTGGGTTAGCTCACTCAGGATGAGCTTTTCTTGTTCCATCCATTTGGCTGAAAATTGCATAATTTCATTGTTCCTGATAGCTGAATAATATTCCATTGTGTAGATGTACCACAGTTTTTTAACCCATTCTTCGGTTGACGGACATCTGGGTTGTTTCCAGTTTCTAGCTATTACAAATAAGGCTGCTAAAAACATAGATGAGGAAACTTCCTTATGATTCCATGAAGAGGCATTTGGGTGTATAACCAGAAGTGGTATGGCTGGGTCCTGAGGCAAAGCTATTCCAAGTTTTCTAAGATATCGCCAGACTGACCTCCATAGTGGTTGCATAAGCCTGCACCAGCAATGGAGTAGGGTACCCCTTTCTCCACACCCTCGCCAGCATATGCTGTCATTTGAGCTTTTGTTCTTAGCCATTCTGACAGGTGTGAGATGGAATTTCAGAGTCGTCTTGAGTTGCATTTCTCTGATGATTAAGGATGTTGAGCATTTCTTCAAGTGTTTCTCAGCCATTAGGGATTCCTCCTTTGTGAATTCTCTATTTAGCTCTGTCCCCCATTTTTTTGATTGGATTATTTGGTTTCTTGGCATTTAATTTCTTGAGTTCTTTGTAGATTTTGGATATTAGCCCTCTGTCAGATGTGGGGTTGGTGAAGATTTTCTCCCAGTCTGAAGGCTGCCGTTTTGTTTGAATGACAGTGTCTTTTGCCTTACAGAAGCTTTTCAGTTTCATGAGGTCCCATTTATTGATTGTTGATCTCAGGTCCTGAGCTGTTGGTGTTCTGTTCAGGAAGTTGTCGCTGTGCCAATGAGTTCAAGGGTTTCTCCTACTTTTTCTTCTAGTAGATTTAGTGTGACCGGCCTTATGTTAAGGTCTTTGATCCACTTGGACTTAAGTTTTGTACATGGTGATAAGTATGGATCTAATTTCATTCTTTTACAAGTGGACATCCAGTTGGACCAGCACCATTTGTTGAAGATGTTGTCCTTCTTCCATTGTGCCGTTTTGGCTTCTTTGTCAAAAATGAGGTGTCCATAAGTGTGTGGGTCTATTTCTGGATCTTCAATTCGATTCCATTGATCTACTGGTCTGTTTCTATACCAATACCATGCTGTTTTAACAACTATTGCTCTGTAGTACAGCTTGAAATCTTGGATTGTGATACCTCCAGATGTTTTTTTATTGTACAGGATTGATTTAGCTATTCTGGGCTTTTTGTTGTTCCATATGAAATTGAGAATAGCTCTTTCCAAGTCTATAAAAAATTGTGTTGGTATTTTGATAGGAATTGCATTGAATCTATATATTGCTTTTGGTAGGATGGCCATTTTTATTATGCTGATCCTACCTATCCATGAGCATGGGAGATCTTTCCATCTTCTAAAGGCCTCTTCCATTTCTTTCTTCAAGGGCTTGAAGTTCTTGTTGTACAGGTCCTTTATAGCAGTGACGCAGTGACATATAAATTGTCAGAGGGGATGTTGTGCTTAATAGTCTCATTCTTATTGAACAGGTACTTTGACTCTGGTCTGAATGCTATTTATTCCACATTCTTTTTGGGTTTTCACAGTACAGATAAATTAATTTAAAGGAGTTAGGAAAGAACACAATCTCTTGTAAACTATAAAGTTGTATCTTGGTGGTAATCAGCTTTCTCAGAGAACATGTTTTCTTAATCTTTGATTCGTCAGAGATTTTCAGCATCTTCATTTGTTCTTATGGAAATATAGCTTTACAGGACAGAAACAATATGAATGGTTTGCCGATGAATCAGCCTGTGTACCTCAGTTACACTTACAGGATTAGATAATCAGCTCCAGATCCATTATACCAGTTCAGGATGGAAAGAAGCAAAGATCTATGGAGTGTGTGACATTCAGAATGTCTCTGTTCTTAAAATGAACCCTAGGACATTTGTGGTTCATAAGAGATACCACTGGTTCAGTCTCTAGACCTGAATTCCCCAGATGATGTGAGTATGTCCTTTGCACTAATTTCTGCTCCTCAGTAATTGGTTCCAGGTCTATGAAGACAGCATCACAGAAACTTGTCCTGAATATTCTTGTGTGCCACCTTTCACATCCTTCTGTTAAGGAGATTTAAATGTCCCACTGAACTCTGGTCCTCTGAGTTGCCTCAGTGCCTAGAAGTGAATGAGTGGGCTCAGCCCTTTCATGCTTCAAAGGCCAACTTTAGGAAGCAAACTTACAACTCTCTTCCCCTTGGCTTATAAGTTTCTCTTAAATCACATAGCCCCTCAACTTCTTTCTTATGAATCCACTAGCCTTGACTGACTTTCTCACTCTTCCACCCAGATCCGTTCAGGATCATCAGTGTACTTATGGTGCCAGAATAAACTTTCATACTGCAGCATCTTGGCAGCACTGAGTTGCTCTTCAGAATGCCGCCTACTGCTAGCTTTTCCACTGAGCACCACTAGGTGTTTTGCTTTATCTTTCTATTCAGCTTACAGTGAAGATATTATGAACCCCTAAGGGCTCAGTGATTTTATTCATTACTAATTGTGGTCATCTTGTTGCTGATTCCACAGTGTTCTAACTGTGACGACAGCTACACACTCATCCAGAATAAAGTATGAATCTTCAAATCTATTTCTTCAGGTATTTGTCTCACATAGAATTCAAATATTTTGTTCTGTTATCAGAACTACTGCTATGACATGGCAGAGGCAGGTAGGAAAACAAACCACAAACAGGTGAGAATGAAAATTTGGTCCAGCTTGACATCATCACCAGGAGGTTTATTGCCAGCTTATTTAAACACAATAGAATTTGGGGAAAGGTTCCCAGGCAATAATCATTTCAATTCTAGGTACACAATAAAGCTTAAGGTTTGACTACACAGAAACTCCTTTACAGAGTACATGTGACCATGAAGGTGGGGTTTATAGATAACAGGCCTAGAATCTACAATAGTCTCAGACAGAGATAGCATAGAAGTTAGAAGGGTATAAAATAAATCTGACATCTCTCCTAAGGATGAGTTCTATTGACTAAAGAGATAAAGGTCTAGGGAAGGAGAGTTTGGGATAGACATTCTGGGGGATTTAGATGAGGTCAGCCTCTATAGTAGCAAAATGTTACCAGGTCTTTAAGTCCACTCTCAGCCCTCTGGGTGGGATGTAGGTATTTTATCTCTTCCATTGGGTAAACACACCTGCATGTTTAATATTCCTGGTTTCCCTGGTGATCTTTGGGTGAGAAAACCTTTGTGTTCCCAACACAGAACTATATGGAAAGGACCACTATACTTTAGAGTGAAAGAAAAAACCTCTACTGAAGTATTGCTTTAATGTCTTCTAAAGTGATCACATTTAATTTATATTTATTCACATAATCATAACTTTTGATAAACATATATGAAGAGGAATAGCATTATAGCAATTATGCTATAAGAAAAAATATAATTATAGTAAAAAATGATTGATTTATCATTTTTGATTACTTTAGTTGCTGGCAATGGATAACAAAAGTGAAAAAAAACCTTAACTTTTTTTTTTAAATACTTTATTTTTTTTCTTCAAGTTACATCTCAGTCACAAACCCCTCCCTATTCCCCCTTCCTATCCGCCTTCCACCCTCTTCCCCCCAGAAGTTTCCCCTTTCAGTCCAGCAGATGGTTCCTTCTCTTATAACAGTAAGTATTATACAAAACAACAGATATAAATATGCCACATTTATGAGAGTTAAATGGCCCAGTATACCTTCCCAATGTCCAGTTTATACATATTTGGCCCCTGACTTTAATATTCTACTATCTAACCATCTCCATGAGTTTAAAGGTCTATATCTGACTCAACATTCATACTAACTTGCAACACACTTTTAAGAGTATCTTCTTAGATCTATAACACCCTCTTGATTCCTAAACAACTCAAAATTTAACTATGAGACTCTAGCTGTCTATTCTTCAACCACCTCAGAGACCTGAGAGGGATAAATATATCTGCTTATATAGGAAGTGCAGGGCCTGCAGCTTCCAAAACTAAGAAAGGACATACCAATGACTGCCTGGACAGTTCCCATTTTCTCTCCATACATTCCTGCATCAGTCTTCAGCCTTTGGGTCCTGTTTCTCTGACAGACATTTGTTGTAGAGCCGGGATTATGAAGGACTTACCTACCCTTAACTTTTTTTTTTAGACAAAGTTTCTCTGTGTAACAGAGCCTGGCTGTCCTGGACTCGCTTTTTAGACCAGGCTGGCCTCGAACTCAGAGATCTGCCTGCCTCCGCCTTCCGAGTGCTGGGATTAAAGGTTTGTGCCACCACGCCCAGCTTTGTGTCACCATGTTAACTTTTAAATAACCTATGTGCCACATTAACTTGCAATGGGTAAAAACACTGCTCCTTGCTATGGGTTCAACCTCCCACTTTGTTTTGTGGATGACAAGTGTAGGAATGCCCTGCGTCCCACTCTAGATTGTCTGTAAAGGACAGTCTTTTCTTAGAAGCTGTTGTGCAGGTGGAATCTAAAATGTTACAACCTAGGGTGAAAGGTGCCATAGTTGAATTAGGAAAGCTTTGTGCCGTGTGTGCCCCATGCCAGGATCCAAATTCTTTCTCTATTCTCATAGCTCATGAAATCCCATTATCAACACCCACACCATAGTTGCACTTCTGGCCCCATTTAAATTTCTCTCTCTCCTATTATTTGAGCTCATCTTTGCCACCTGAAAGAAGACAGGGTTTGAAGGTTAGTCTGTTTGAATTTAATTTTTTCATTCTAATCTTTTATACATTCTTTGGATGTTTTCACGTGTTTATTGTTCAGATGTGAGAATTTTCAAGATATTTTGGATTTCCTTTCTTTGTCCATTATCGTTTCAAGTCACTGAGAACAAGACACTGTGACTCCTTCACACTAAAGCCTGTATGCCCTCTGGGCCATAGATGACATTTTTGAAACTTGATTTTCAGTGTATTTGTGTATGTCTTGACTATAAAGCTCATTTATTTAAACCCTAGCAACTAGGCTGTTACTGTTTCATGTTATTCATTTCCCAACTTTCCAAGGTTCCATTTCAACCTTCATCTGCCATGTGTGAGTGATGGTCACTGAACAGATGTGAAGGAGATGTGGAAGGACGGTCTTTCATGCTAATGAAAAAAATCAACTCAAATGAGCAACAAAGAGGTGAAATGAGAAGAATACAGAGTAGATAAGCTCATTTATGCTCAGTGTATGATTCATAACCAAATGGGAAAGCTTATATCACTCCACACGCATAAACAGAGTAGCCCCAAGTACACTGACTATTAATATTAATTCTGAATCAGTTACACAAAAGCATTATTAAACACTGTATGGTCAATTGGCATAGTACAGTCATGAACTAGATGCTTGGAAAATTTATAAATTCGAATGTAGAAAGGGAACTTTCAACTGGAAAAAGTGAGTTTATTTGCATGTATGTGCCTATATATACATCAATAAACTTGCTTAAATAAATCAAATGATAAGATAATTTTTCAGAATTAAAAACTTGAGGAATAGAATTCCTGTCCTATTGTTACATATCTGGATATTGTAGGAAGAACTTTGGAAAATATTGTGGTACTTTGACACATTGTTAAGTATCTCTAAGCTTAGAAAGTTTCAATAATTACTTTATCTCCTATACGCACTAGAATTTTCTAATATATCTTGATCTAAATTCAAGTACTTAGGTTAAAATATGCAGATGAGATATGGACATAAAAATAATGTAATATTTGCATCTGAGCCCATGGCTTCTCTACATTTCACATGTCACTTCAAATCATTTGCATTGTTTTGCTAAAATTTTGCATAATGTCTGGAAAAACTATGATTAATAAATATATGCCAAGTTAATATAAGTGTGTTTTGCTGTTTTTAGTGATTAATATAATTCAGTTTGGCTTTTAAATTAGGATGACTTGTTTCCTTATCACTTTTTAAGCTTTCATGCCACTTCCTTTTATCATTAATTCCTGTTGTCTGAGTTCCCAATAGATTACTGGAATTCTACTTTTGTCTTATGTCCAATTAAGGAGAATACTATTTTTACTTATTAAATAAGGAACACATAGTTATTAATATAAATAACAATCTCTGAGTTACATCACTGTCCCATTTCACCCAATAAAAGGCCTTCACATGATCTGGAATACATTTGAATAAATCACATTTCCATTGCCTGTTGTATCTTTCCTTCTACCAACCAACTGTATTAATGAAAAACATACACATACAACATTTTCTACTTCCTTTTGAAAATTGTTTTATATAGAGTTATATGATAAAAAACTGAAAAACGTTAACTCTTCTGAAACATTTTTAAAAATTATTTTATTATATTATGTGTATAAATGTTTTGACTGCCTGTATGTATGTACCCCATGCACCTGCCTGAAACCCTCAGAGTCTGAAGAGGGTGTCAGAATCCTGCTAATTGCAGTAATCCATTGGGAACTCAGACTGGAGCCACAGGTGATTGTGAGCAATCATGTGGCTGCTGCAAATTGAATTACATTCCTATTTCTAGAAGAATTTAACAGAATAAGAATCTGATGAAATACACTTGGCTTTACAATTCAAATTCAAAAGATAATGTTCTTTTTTATGTTTATTTATAACTTCAGGTTTCATCTCCATCATAGTACCCTCTTTCCACCCCTCCCAGTCCCGCCCTCCCAGCCTCTACCCCATATCCCTTCCAACCTACTCCTCTGGAGTGGAGTGTCCCTACATAAAAGATAATGTTCTATCACTATATATATATATATATATAAGTATTGCCAATTTTTGGATGATATTCATAAATGCATCAAACACCAACACACATACATGCATCTTTACCTAATTAACTTGTTTCTTTATCACTTTTTAAACTGTCATGCTACTTCCTTTTATCAATAATTCCTATTGTCTTAGTTCCCAATAGATTACTGGAATGCTACTTTTGTTTTATGTCCAATTAAGGAGAATACTAACTATTTTTACTTATTAAATAAGGAACACACAGTTATGAATATAAATAACAATCTCTGAGTTACATCACTGTCCCATTTAACCCAATAAAAGGTGAAATATTTTGGAGGAATATCTTTAGAAATTACTCAAATATCAGCCTTTTGTGAAAACGGCAGGGCACATAAAGAGACACAAAGACAATCCGTGTGGTCTCTGCTAGAAGTCACACAGAGTCCTTGTTATTGATCTTTGAATGTGAAGACTTATGTCTTACATATTGTGGGGAGGAAAGCTCAAGTTTGTAAAATTAACCATCTTCATAGCAAACATAATATGCTAGTAGCTAGAAGGGAGAAACAATGGGTGATATTTACTGAACAACAGCAACAATTTTGTATTTTTCCATCTATAAAATCCATCTTATCACAGTTTCATAACATTGTCTTAACTTCAAATAAAAGAGATCTGGAGATGGGAAAAACAAGGAATTCAATTACCTGAGATACAGTATCTCTTGACCCAGTCAGTGCAGGTTACCAGTACTATGAAGACATTAAAAAGGTTTTCAGAAAAATAATTCTCCTATGTCTTTTTATTGGTTGGGGATGATGATTACTAACTAAGAAATTTAAGTCTTTGGGGAGTCTTTCCTCTCTTTCCCTCCCTCTCTCTCTTCCCCTGTTCTCTAGTGTCTCATGTGTGTGTGTATATGTGTGTGTGTGTGTGTGTGTGTGTGTGTGTGTGTGTGTGTGTAATTTCCATGCTGTGATTTCTTAATCTCCAAACCTAAAGTTCAATCAAAATTGGGTTTTTATATGTGCATTGAAGTTCCAGGATCCCTTTACCTCCTTTGAGCAGCATAAAGCAGGAAAGCATATAATAAACTGTAGAGCACTCAGTTGTTTGCATGGAATATACTGTCCCTCAAACATCTCAGAAGTCTTATCCACAGACTGCACGCCCTAGTTACCATAGACTGGAATATCCACAACAGATGCCAAAGGAAAATTTTGTTTCTCATTTGCTAGCTTGCAAATGAAGACATATTGCTTTTCATCATTTTGCTATTTTTAACCATCTCTAACATCTGCTTCATTTGAGTTGATAAAGTGTAGATGTCAGCTAATATTTAAAATTGAAATGATGGAAAAGGAAGAAAATTACTGAATTACTATATGAAACAATCTTCTGCAGTTGATTGAATGGTTTATTATTACCAAGGAAAAATGCTTTAGAAATCACTGCATTAATGCAAAAGATTAAAAGAATAGTTCAATAAAACTTTACTAATAATATCCTCCTTCTTTTTTCAAATGCCCAGAAAAACTAATCTTGTACAATACAGATAATAAGCACAAAGAAGCCACACCTCTGCTTCTTACAATCTTGCACACTTTCCATTTGGCTTTCTAAAAATTCTAAGGAAATAAAGATTTGAAATTTTATCCCATACTTTTCAAAATGATCCTCAAACAGAACCCTCTTCGCCTTTTACGTACTAAGACTTATTACCCCATAATTCTCACCAAGTGCATCGCACACGCTAATAGTACTAGCGAACTCTTCTTCAGTGATTGAACTCTTCAATATTGATGGATTTTATGAATGTTTCTGAAATCCATTAGTTTTCAGTTAAAATTGTGTTGGTTACTATGGAAATAAATTCCTTCTCTATAAGAAGAAATCATCTAAGTAAATTATGCTGTTTTAAATTTAATTTTCTTTTGTGCATATATGTATTATGTATCTGAGGGTAAAGCACGTATGGAAGACCTGGATAATAATAGAATCCCCAGGAACTATGTTCACAGGGGCTGTGAGCCATAGCATGGGTACTGAAAACTAAATACACAAACCAGGTCCTTTGTAAAAGCAACAAGTGCTCTTAATTGCTAAACTATCTCTCCAGCCCTGAATCACGATACAGAAGACGTATTCTCATTCCCCTTTGAGATTTTTATTAGTAAGAAATAGTTTTGTCATTACAAAGTTTGAAATATCATGTTCTAAATAGTCTTGACTGAAGAATAACTCAATTGTATTTGAAAATATTGCTTAACTTCTTCTATTTGATTAACACACTCCCTATTTCTCTGTATTTGTCAAAGAGAGCTGCACACAGGTAATGGAAACCATTCCAAGAGAAAGATGTATGTTATAGGCAGTAAAGGGACACACCATGGAAGTATATAGAAACTGAAGTTCCAAACACTGGACATGGAGCTATAGGATTTTGTTTAAATAGGGCTTCACACATGTTTTGTTCCTATTTTTCTCCCCTAAGCCCTCATTCCTCTCTTTTTTTAAATGTTTATTTATTACTTCAAGTTATATCTCCATCATAGTCCCCTTCCTCCACCCATCCTGGTCCCACTCTCCCACACTCTCCCCCTTCTCCCAGAACTCATAATACTGTTTTGAATAATTAGGCCACAATTATGAAAATTATAAGGTATAACATACATTCCCAATGTCCAGTCCATACATATTTGGCAACTGATATTAATATTCTATTACTTATCTATCTCCATGATTTTAAAGTTCTATACCTAACTCAATTTCCAGCCTAACTTGCATTACCAACTTAAAAACATATTCTTAGACCTAGAACATCCTTTTAATCCCTAAACAACTTAAAATTTAACTGTGAGACCATAACTATTTAGCCTTCAACCACATCAGAAACCTGAGAAGGATAAATATATCTGATTATACAGGAAATGCAGAGCCAGCAGCTTCCAAAACTAAGAAATGACAGACAACTGACTGTATGGACAGTCCTCAATTTCTCTCCATACATTAGAGCATCCATCTTCAGCCTCTTGGCCCAGTATCTCTGACAGACATTAATTGTAAAGCAGGAATTATAAAGGACTTGCCTACCATGTCTTGGCAGAGCTAGGCTGTCAACATATTTGCTCCCAACTTTTGTACTTTTTGGACAGCATTCTGTCTACAGTTGAACCAAAGGATTTTTATTGCCCAGTGACAAGCTTTCCATTTTGTAATTGAAAGGTCTATTATGAATCACAGTATGTTGGAAGTATACAATATGCTTTTAGATTTTTCAGGGGCTACAAATAAAAGACTACTTTGAGTCTCAAAGAGTATTTTAGGTTTTTAAATACCAGTGAAAATAATGTTAAGGATGATAAGATTTTGGAGTGTAGTACAAAATACATTTTACATTATGTTATGTCCATGAGTCTATGGGGATAAGAGAGCAGAACGTGGTGGTTTGAATGAGAACTGTCCCCCAGGCTAACAGTTGACCCAGATTAGTTGCACTTTTGAGGAATGAGGTGTGGCCTCACTGAAGGGATACATCACTGGGGACAGGCTTTGAGACTGTAAAGCCTCCTCTCACTTCTAGTTCACTCTCCCTGCTTTGTGTCTGCATTTAGATTTGTGACTTCTCAGTTTCCTGCAAGAACAGTAAATATAAGAAGATCTGCTATTTTCATGTGTGGGTGATCAGTAAGATATTGCAAATTATGAGAATACAGAGGCATAATAAAAATATCAAAAAATAACAATTTCAAATTAATATTTTAGAGCTATCATAAACTTGTGTTTCTTATAATTATGCATTAAAACAAAAATAGATTGCACTATGTTCCCTAAATAATATATAGTACCTAGAAATGTAATTTACATAGTCCTAATAATCATGAAAATATTTTAGAATGGTTGATAATGAGACTAATAATAGAAATAAAGTAACTCAACTATAGTAGTGTCATGGTTGTGAACAATTGCCAAAAATAATTCCAAATTGAGCTCTGTATTTAATAAAATACCTACATTTCCAGTAGTTTGTAAGTCTATATGATACTATAAATTTCTTCTCTAAAGTTTTATCCATATATTTTATATTGCATTTATATGGTTTCAATCATACACTTTTATTACAATTTGTTATGGATACTAAAACACATATGGTGTAGGCCAATAACTCAAATTCACAGTGGTTAAAGATTAACACAAAATTTATATAATTTTGATATATTTATGTTTTAGTGGATTACACTCAGGTAATCTTTTTGATATGTGTATTAAGAAATAATCTTGACGCCGGGCGGTGGTGGCGCACGCCTTTAATCCCAGCACTTGGGAGGCAGAGGCAGGTGGATCTCTGTGAGTTCGAGGCCAGCCTGGTCTACAAATTGAGTCCAGGACAGCCAGAGCTGTCACACCGAGAAACCCTGTCTCGAAAAACCAAAAAAAAAAAAAAAAAAAAAAAAAAAAAGAAATAATCTTGTACACAACTTGTTATACTAATAATAGATTTAATTAGTGTTTATTGCAAACAAATTTATAAAATTCATGCTGTCAAAGTCAAAGAATACTTAAAATACAAAAATGAAAAATATAGAAGAAATTTTTATTGGTTAATCTTTGTCTAGAATATGCAACATGATCTCTAGTGTTTTAGAGTTCTAAATTTTTCATATAATTAAACCTGCATTTCAGCCACCACAGCACAGAGAGAGAAGCTTGTCTCAGCTTCATATCTCCCAGAATCAGGACACATGAATGGAATGAAGGAAAAGCAATATATACAACATGACAAAATAAAGTGAAAATATTTTTCTCCAATAATTCATATTTCCAATGTTGTACTAACAGAGACAGTATAAAAATGGTGTATAGTAGGAGAAAGGCAACCACAGAATGCAAGGCTTTGAAGTGGGCTGAGGTGCTGGCATCTCTGCACCCGTGGACATGCTGCTGCATCTTCTTGTGGTGTCTCCACAGGGAGAAGATGAGCAGGAGAAAACTTGTCAGGGTCACAGAGAAAGGGACAGACAGGAAAATAGTGTAAAGGCTTAACACGTGCCTGTCACATTTTGCCTTGTAATGAGAACTGAAGCTGTATGACATGTTTCTTTGATATTCATTTGTACACATATTAACTTGCAAGTTGGCCAGTAAAATATGTAAAACCAAGAGGACTAGAGACACCAGCAATGTCACTGAAACTACTTTTCTAACTCTCCACTTTAAATAAAGAAAAAGAGAGTTAGAAAAATTGGCTATCTTTAAAAAATAAAAGACACTGAGGCATGTAGCAAGCCAAATGCTGAAATGGTGGGCTATAATCCATAAATTATTAATGAATTTTATCATCTTTGCAGTCATAGTGAAATCTGAATACAGTGAGGAGGTGAGAAAATGTGAGAAAAATAACCAGAGTAGAAAAATTCTGGAAGTTGCTAAAGCCATGAGGATTTGATTAACTACTGAGATCTTTCTTCTCTTCACCCAGACCATTAAGTTCACCACTGCAATGAATCCATTTCCTAAATTTCCAATTATTGATTCCATGATTAAAATAATTGTAAATGTGCTCTGGAAGATAATGAATATTATCTTCAAAAGATCCTCCATTTTTTAATATCAGTTCTGGAGGTTTGCTAACACATTCTTTTGAAATACTATTTTTTAATGTAGTTATGAAGATTTTTGACAATTTCTGAGTTGACTCTCATAGCATACTTGCGCTTAATTCTCCGACACACACTAACAGAGGCGCACACCAGGAGGTTTATCAATGACGGAATCTGAAGCTCTTTCCATGAAAATGTGTCTCCTCACATAACTCAGGAGAGGCAGACGAGAACTGCTTTGCTCACACGCAGCTTCTGTAGTATTTTCTAGTCAATGACAAAGGAAAGTTTGGAAACTCACATGCTTGTGTGCAAATGAAAACACATCGTTTTCAATATCTGAATGTTTTCCTCAATCTATGTATTTTGATATGACTATTTGAATTCTGTGCAAGACACTTCAAGAAATTCTAGAGTATATAAAAGCTGACAAAAATATACACAGATATGAAGCTTTCTCACTTCTAAGACTTTGTAGGCACTTCAAAACTGCCAATCCGTGCCAAGATTGGCTATATTATGCTCATAACTCTAACATTCTAGTCTGCATAATAGTGTCATGAAAATCTTTAATCTTTGAATATTAAGTAGTAAAAATAATATATCCTTATTTTCTCACATGCATAGATACATCTGCACAAATGCTCACCCATAAGTACATATTTATTTAGATGCAAATAGCTTTTAGGTTTTCAATGATGTATCCACATTGGTGAATATTTATTGTGCATCTAGATCTTGTTTAGTATTGTCCAAGTTGTTCATGACATGTTTATGATACTTTCCATTTTTAACTGATGCATTAGGTCTACAGCATCCATGTATGTAAGGGAGGAAAACTCCTCTTGTGCTCTGAGCAGGCAAAGAGGAGGGAGGATTGGCTCATCTACACAGTAAGACACCTCAGTATTTCCAACCTCTCCTTTGACTGATAGAGCTGATTCCTCCATTAGTAACAAACACCTCCAGACTGTATCAAGCTCCCAGGAACTGCCTCCAGTATGTACTTTGTAAACATCACTGACTGTCACTGAAGCACAAGAAGGATATCTGGGAGAGATGAAGAAGGAACATTTTGATATAGTCGTGATTCAGTAGCTAAAGAGCACTACAGCACACAAATAAATTCATGAATGACTGCCAAATACAGTGCAGATGGCAGAGAACAGCATGCAGTGGAGCAATGTCTAGGACTGACAGTACTTTCAATACTGAGCTAAGAAAGTGAACCTGACTCATTTGAAAACTCACAATTGCCCATCACTTGGTGGTAAGAGACACAGAGAAAGCATAAAGGGCCAATGTGGTATTTGTCAAGGAAAGCATCTAAGAATGGGGGAAAAAAAAACCAAAACACATACCTTCAGTGTAGAGGCAAGGAAGGTCCCTGAGGCTTGGCTCCTTCCAGGGACCAAACTGGGCTCAAAACTAAGAGAAACAAATAGAAACAGGGTGGAGCTGCGTGGCATGGGTGCTGATAGTAAAACTTCATGGGCTTTGAGGGAAGAGTCAGGACTTGGGTCTGCAGCAAGTATCACACTCACCTACAAGGAGCTCTTCTGGACAACTCTCATTGTGAATTGGACTCATCATAGTTTCCACCTGACCAACAGCTCCTGGAGAGAGAAGTCTTTCTAGACAAGCTAGCTGAGAATGGTAAGCAGCCTTATTCTCACACCTCATCTGCAAAAGAAAATTAACAGTCGGCCTGGATTTTTCAAAACCCAGAAAACTGTACACTCAATTTCTTTTTTTGTTCCTTACCTCTGTTTGACATAAGACAGGGAAATATTTCCATATATAATGTCAAAAAGATCTGAAAATCAATATCTGAATGATCTAAGTGAGCTGAAAAGTGGGTTAACCTCCCCTTTGTGCCCCCAGTAAACCCAGGGCGATTATAATCTTGTAAAAATAAGAGAGAGGCAGTTTTATTCAGCTAAGCTGTGCTTCAATCTCATTTCTTAAAGCCATCCACTTGGGACAGTGTTTTGTTTTTGTTTTTTTAAAGCCATGAATAATATATACGTCAGAAGAGAGGCCTTGTGATGTGTGCTTATCAGTAAACATCAAATAATAGATAGAAAAAATAATAGAAACAAAACCAGTGGTTTTATTATAGGAACTTTGTGTAAGTAATTTGGGTATGATCTCAGCAGTCTCTGCAATATTCTCTAATGTTGATCAATGTCAGACCCATGATTAATAAGAAAAAAAAATAGGTGAACTATTTCACTGTCATGAGTTGGACACCACAGGTTAGATGGAAACTCTATAAAGGCTGCTTGCTGTGGCTCTTAAAGATAATGTCCTGAAAAGTGAGGACAAAATTTAGGCATGCTGTCCTAAAAGAAATCCACCTCAGTGATTCTCATAAACTCAGGACAGGCATGGAAAGTGTCTCCACTTAATTTTCTAAAACCAGAGAAAAATTCCAGGTACCTGAAATTGTCTGACTTAGTGTACTTATTCAGCTCACTGAAGTTTAACCTTACCCTCTAATTAAAATTAAAACAAAACAAAAACAGGCATTGAAGGCACATGCATTAAATCCCAGCACTTGGGAGGCAGAGAGGCAGTTGAATCTTTGAGTTCAAGGCCAGCCTGAACTGTAGAGCGAGTTCCAGGACAGGCAGGGCTACACAGAAAAACCCTATCTTAAAAAAAGAAAGAAAGAAAATAAAAATCTCCCATATAACAAAGAAATGATCCCTCATATCTTAGGCATCCACTTTGAAATGCAAATCAATTCAAATCACAGCAGCTTTTCACTAATAACCAGAAACACAGTCATCTTTTGCTGCTTCTGCAAGTTAGGGTTTCTTCCTCTGAGACCTTCAAGACCTGGAAAAGCGAAGGACTCTTAAGCCAACTCTAGTTCTCTATGTTCTACATTTCTCTCCAGGACTGTGACTGGGAGCTCTAGAAACAGATATGACAAGGATTCAAGTTCTCCAACCTCACATAAATTCTACCCCACTAAAGAACCATGACATGGAGATAGTAATGCAACAACTTTAAAGAATTTAATTGGCTCTTATTTGCAAATCTAGTTATGAAGGATTCCTCATTCTGCAAAATAAAATGTGTATTCTGATGCTCTGGGAGTGGCTGTTAGATTTACAGATAGAATACAGTTAAGGAAAATAAGCTTTCAGAAATATAATGAAAAACCAAAGAGAACAAAAAAATGATCATTTCAGATAAATTATTTTTCAAAAGTAAAAGTTGAGGGTCATTTTTTAAAAATCATATTTACTAAAAATGGTCAGTGGGGGGATTTCTGATTCACTCATTCATTCATTCATTCATTCATTCATTCATTCTGTCTGTCTGTCTGTCTGTCTGTCTTTCTGTCTGTCTGCCTGTCTGCCTGCCTGCCTGCCTGCCTGCCTGTCTGTCTGTCTTCCTTCTCCTTCTTCCTGTCTTTTCTATCTGCTCTCCTGTTCATTTTAACAACTCTGTTTCGCTGTCATGTTGTGAAATTATAGGATGGTAACTCCTTTTATTTGGTCTGTTGAGTCTAGAGTAAGAGCTCAGTACAAACCTGTGACAAATTAGCAGCCTCTACTGTGTTACTGCCCCCTTTAGATTGCTATAGCCCTTCCTGGAAGGATGGGAGAAGCTCATAATAGCAGGAAAGTAAGAATGTACAAAGTTCAGAATGACCCTGGAATGTACAAGGTTCAAGTCTTCTGTCTAAGTTTATTTAAGCAACAACAACCACTGGGGATGTTTCTTACATCTGAGCTGCCTGCAAGTCATGTATGTTTCCTAAGTCCTGACTGCTGCTGGGTTAGGCTCCTTATGGATCTAGCTATTTTAAGACACCCATGCCCTGTTAAGTAACACCTTACTAATCCTCCCATAAGTAATTCAAATAAATTCATTGGTTCACTAACCTGGGCCAGAATGAAATCATTTCTTTAATCTGTCGTTAGTGTTTTATCTAGAATGTCTACCCTGGAATACATCACATTATATCTTTCTATAAATGTAATTTACTAGTGACAAACTAATTGTAAAAATAAATTTTCATGGGAGTTGGACTACACTCTACCCACTTATATGTGATGTGTCAAGCTATCAAATTCAGAAATGAAAAATTTTGTTCACCTTCATAATTATATCTTCACCTAAATCCATTATTCTTTGACAATTATAATTCTTCCCTTAACTGCATCAGCATTATTCCTCTATCATTTTTATTTCATGGACTAGAGTATAAAAATAATCACCACTAATCTGTGCTATATGAAAATGTAAATGAGGTAAAGAAGAAAATACAGAATGTAGTAAAAATATGTAACTAATGTAATTTATATTAACTTCCAAATGTCTCTCACAGAACCGTCTCTGCCAGAGATAATATCTATAAGTTCTAGATCAAGTGCAAAAACTCTCTCCATAAAATGTCTCTACAGTTAACAAAGAATGTAAGTGAAGAACTTTTAGCATGTTTTGGAAAGCCAAGCAGAGAGTGTAGCAGAGAGTAGAGACTCTGATCTTGAACTCTGCTCTTAATCCCTTCAGGTCACTAAGTTTGCAAATGTCAACAAATAATCACTGCATAACATATGAGAATAAGAATTATACGTTGTCTCATAGCTCAATAAATTCATCTTGACAACTATATTTTAACATTGCATTTTAGCTTGATGTTGTCAAATGTTTCATTTGCTGTTCAGCATTATCTAAGTTCTTAAATAAGGATGCAGAAATTAATTTAAGACAGAATACCACAGAAATTATCACTGTTATATATTAAATTTTGTTTTGTTTTGTTTTGTTTTGAGGCAGGGTCTGCCTAAGCAACCTTGGTTGGCAGGAAGTCACTGTCCAGCTAAGCTGACCTTAAACTTGTGGTTACCCCTTATCTCTGTCTTTTACAATACAAGCATGTGCTATCACACCTGACAGCTATTGAAGACATTTCATAAATACTTACTTGGTTTACTTGAACAAACACATTCACATTTGTATGTTTTATGTGGGAATAATATTACTCTATTAGAAGAGTCCATTCACAACTGTATGAAACCAAGTGCTTGGTTTTCCATTTTTGTAGTATGAGTCCAACAGCCTTCTCTAAAGCCAATTATATCACAAAATTGGAAAAAAAATCCACAACTTAAACTATTTAACATCTATTAATATTAAAAATAAGCTCATCAAAATAAATTTCATAAAAACTGGATATTTATATATGAAACCTTAACTCTATAGTAACAAATACATGTACTTTTGAGAAATATTTGGAAAACTGTTGAGACTGCAGAGTTGGCTCAGTGGTTAAGAACACTTGTTGCTATTGGAATGGACCCACATTTGCTTCCTAGCACACACATGGAGACTCCCACCTCCTCAGGCATTAGGTACATATGTGGTGCATAGACATACATGCAGACAAAACATTCATACACAGAAAATAATGAAATAAAATGTTAAAAGAGTTTTAAAAGAAAAATATTTAGAAAACTATTGAATATTTGAATGTAATATATTTAAATATTAATTATACCCAAGAGAATAATTATATAAATATCTAACTATGGTATATTTATATATATGGAAAATGTTTATAATGGACCAAATGACTTGAAGTACAATAAATGGCTACTTTAAACCTACATAATATGTCAAGGACCAGCCTTTGACATCCACAAAACCACTGACAGTACATAGTTGGCAACAGGGGTCAGTCACAACTCTTGGAGACTGATGTCTTTCTATCAGAAACCTTCTAAATTCAGGGGTTGCAAGAGGCAGCCAATAATACTGGTTAGTTTAGAAGAAAGAAGGAGAAATGGAAAAAAAAAACAATCTAATCTCTACGACTCAAGGAGGCCTCTCTGCAAGGTAATTGGAGAGGTTCAAAGTGACCCCCTTGTTTTCTTATATGGTCTCAAGCAGCTTGTAGATAGCAATCACAGGGTTGTAAACATAGCCCTTTGTGCTGTAAATAAATGCTAATGCACCCTAGCCCCTAGCCTGCTAGCCAGCAGGCTAGCTGCTGGGGGTTCAACAGGCTTGATTATTCCTTGGCTGGCTTTGTTAAGAATCTAATATTGGGAGTTTGAACATAAGTATGTAATAAGAGAGGGGGATGAGAACAGAGGGACTCTCTCACACACACTCACATTAGAAAGAAGAAATGGATGAAGCTAGGATGCAACGACAACTTTAATATGATGACTATACTTTTTTATACCCTGAATGAGGGCTCTTTACATCAAAGGAAGAATTATCTCATGGTTCAAAGACATTTATCACAAGGACAGGAAAAATCAGTGCAATAGGAGGGCACTTATCAATCACATATTTAGACACTCAGTTAAGCATTGTTTTTCTACATACCAGTTAAGTTTAAAATGACAACATATTATGGCCAAGCTGACAAGGAATAAGAAATTAACAACAAAACAGTTTGTGTATATTGTCATAAAGATTTGTACTAAATTTAGGCATTTCTTGGTAACCTCATTATCTCTTATGTTTATGGGGAGTATAGGGTCCTTAATTGGTTTTATGGCACACCTGGCTTTTGGTCTATTCATCTCTAGAGTGAAAGCTTATCTGAAGTCATAAATCTGTCTCAGGCCTCTCTCCTAATGAGATAACAATGTTTGGGAAGAGGATTTCCTACATACAGCTGTATGTTTTCTATCAACTATCTAACTTCTTTAACTTCTAGACTTCTGCATCAGGCAGTTTGTAAAACTCTTATCAGGAATAATATTATCACCTTTGTAGGATTCTGTTTCAAGTCTGGCCAAACAAGATGAGTGGCAATTAGCAATGAGGAAATCTTCACTCCATCTCAGTATAACAGAGGAAAGAAAAAGCTGGGTGTTAGCAAGAAGCAACTCTGGAGTGCATTTCTAGCGTAGACTTTGCAAAACGCCGGATAGCTTTTTAGGAAGCTTACATGTTTATAGAACCCCTTTCTCAGAGAGCTTCTGACAATGCTTGAACACTGTATGTTAAAAGCTTAAGAATAGCAGATGGACATGAAGGAAGGAGCCTCAAGAACATTCGGCTCCCGACAATAATATCCTTGAAAATAGTCTTCATATAGAATGACAGTGTTTCTTCTATCTATGAGAGATGCATGAGAGATATGGGCACATGCGTGAGCACACACAAGCACTGTTCATACAAGCTACCATCAGCTTTCAAAAGTTATAATTTATTAACTATTTGCCTTCTGTATGTCCTGTGTTGATAATTTGATTAGGAGATTTTGGGATTCTTTAAGAGACATAAATCTGGCAATTAATAATGGATCATTTGGTAAGATATATATATATATATAACTAATATAGAGCACATGATTTTTACTCATTGCATGTTCTCTGTACTGAGTTTCCAAATTTTAACAGCAAATCAGTTACATGAATAAATACAAATTATGGAGGGCTTAAGCAGGAGGAAATTCTGTTAAATCCTAGAACTATATATTTGGTTATTTGCATGCTTGCAAATGAGAATGTATCTTTGCTCTAATATCATCTCTGAAATACATCAGTTCTTAGAAATGTGTATGAATAAAAATCCATTTGAACTGTTTTTCAATCATTCTTGTTTCTATAAAAACAGCATCAACTCACCCACAGCACACTGAGCTGATTTCCCACTTGACAATGGCCATGGGACTTTAACAAGCATGATCTTCACTGAGCGTAAATGAAGACCAGAGGAATCAGTGTGTCCATGAATCACAGCCATCAACACACGAGCTACATTTCATTTTTCCTCTTTTAAAATTTATTTGTTTGGATACGATGCATTTCTTTCTAAGTATTCCATTCATTGCAATTCTGGCAGAAATTGCTCTTGGAAGCTTGGCCAATGTCTTCATTGTTCTGGTGAACTGCACTGACTGCATCAAGAGAAGAAAAATCTTCTTAGCTGATCGAATTCTCACTGCTCTGGCCATCTTCAGGATTGGCTTGCTTTGGGTAATATTAATTCATTGGTATTCAACTGTGTTTAGCCCAGCTTTATATTTACAAATAAGATTTAGTGTTTGTGTTGTCTGGGTAGTAACCAACCATCTTAATACCTGGCTGGCAACTATACTCAGCATATTTTATTTGTTGAAGATAGGTAATTTCTCTAATTCTATTTTTCTTGGCCTGAAGGGAAAAATTAAGAGTGTCATTGTAGTTGTACTTTTGGGGAGTTTGGTGCTTTTATTTCCTAATCTTATGATGGTGATAATAAATGAGACAATCCAAGCGAATGGATACAGAGGCAACATGACTGGGAAGATGAAACTGACTTATTTCATAAACCTTACAGCTATGGTGTCATTCACTCTAGAAAACGTCACTCCCTTCATCATATCCATGATATGTTTTCTACTATTAATCTATTCTCTGTGTAAACACCTTAGGACAATGAAGCTTTATGGAAAAGGATTCCAAGATCCCAGTGCGTTGGCCCACATTAAGGCTTTACAAGCTGTGATTTCCTTTCTGTTGTTATTTTGCATGTTCAGTCTGTCTGTAATCATATCAGGTTACTATTCTACAAAGTCTCTGGATGAGCCAGTCCAGCTGATTTGTCAGGTTATTGGAACCTTGTATCCTTCAAGTCATTCCTATATCCTTATATGGGGAAACAAGAGGATCAAACAAGCCTTTGTGTTGGCAATGGTATGGGTGAGGGCTAGGCTCTGGCTGAAAGAACAGAAACCTTAAACTCCTACCAATATCAGAGATGTGGTATGACTAGTGTCTGACTCTGTAGCATTTTATGCTTCTTATTGCTTTTGAAAAATGGACTATGTATGAATAATTTGTAAAGAAATTTCTAGAAAGTATTTTATCTAAGCCTACTAAATTAGAAATTATTTGTGTTTGCAGAAATTTACAAAATATACAAGAAAGCCTGTATATAGCATTTCCTTAATATTATTTTGTAATATTATTTTTTAAAATCCATGCAACTATTTAAAATACTATTCACATTTTTCAGAATTATGAAGCCAGGCACAATTAGCATAAATGCTTATTTATCCTATATCTAATAAGCTTAAGACCTATTTTTATGCATTATATTAAACTGTTAGATTGTTTCAAGAAATCGTTGCTGTCCCCATTGTTTTCTGTATCACATATATGTATTTGATATATAAGTATCAAATCTTTTTATATTTCTGATAAGTTATCCAATGATGGTCAACCATAGATATTTGTATATACAAGCAAAACAAAACATATTCAGTATGCTTTGTGTGTGCAGGTATGTGCATATATGTGGTAATAATTACAAAAAAAGGCCTTGAATTTAAGAAAGAATGGTAGGAGGAGTTACAAAAGTAGAGGGAGGGTGAAAATGATTTAAATAAAGTACTCATCTATAAAATTCTTTCCAAACACAGCTAGGAAAACCATTGATTGTACTTTGTGAAACAATAAACACCAATTTTGAAGTTGAGACGAGATTTTAAAATTTTTTCAAAGTTTTCCCAAACCTACAAATTGATAGTCATTTTCTTCATTTTCCATTCTTAAAAGATATTTGAAATTTAGTATATGAAAATATAAAATACCCTACATTGAATGCATCCCACTATGACAAGATATACATACATAGCTATATTTAATCCATGAATCTCTCTGCGGCTGTGAAAAATGGACAGAGTTATATGTGGGACATAAGCATTAGTGGAGCTTTCTCAAGGACCTGGTAACCTCTTCTGGAGATGAACAAAGTGTATTGATATAATCACTGAAGAAAGTTCAGTTGTAAGAAAGAAATACACAAACCTAAACAATAGCTAAATTCTTAGTGACTGTACTTGTTTTGACATTGTAGAATGTTAGCACTGCTACCTAGAAGCTCACAAAAATATGATACACAGATGATTACATTTATCATTCATCTACCTCAGCAGCAGTTTTCTATTTTCTTTAACTGAAAATAGACTTTTTTATACAAAATATTCTGGTTATTGTTTCTCCTCCTCAAACTCCTCCAAGATCCTTCCCACCTCCAGTCCCATCCAAATCTACACCCTTTCTGTCTGGCATCTAAAGAATATTTAAAAATATATAAAATTAAATAAGACAAAAATAAACTGTAATAGGAAAAAAACAACAAATAAATAAAAGAAAATAGCCCATCCCCAAAATGCATGAGAAACACCTATAGACTGAGAGTCACACATTCATACCCACGAAACTCCACAAAAACGACCATTGTATATTGTGCAAAATTAAGATTGTATTGGACTACATCGGTATTGATCTTTGTATATTGATACAAAATTAAGATTATAGTTGTCCACAATGGTATTGACACTTGTATATTGACGTAATATTAAGATTGTATTGGGCTACATAGGCATCGATCTTTGTATATTGATAAAAAATTAAGAGTATATTTGGCCACATTGGAATAGATCTTTGTATATTGATACAAAATTAAAGGTAACGCTTCTTAAAGGTATTGTACCTAGAGATACTTAAAAATGAAATGTGAAGCTCTGGCCTCTTGATACCAACCGTCTTAAACCATTTAGGATAGTTAAGAAATACAAACTCCTAGTATGCAAGCATGTCATTTTGTTAGCTACTATGACAGTCTATCACAGATATTCTCTAAACTACCCAGTAATCAAGTTGCTAAGAGACAAGCAACATTTGCTTATCTAAATACAAGAGATAGATAGGGCATCTTCAAAAACCCCAAGAGATCTGCAGAATATGGCATTCAAAGATGTTGTCTTAAATTAAGATTTTTTTTTATATCGAGACATTTCAGCTCCTGACAGCACCCCCTATTCTACTCCAAATAGAAGATGAGCATCGAAGAATCTCCAGTGTGAGATGGTTGAATTAGTGGCAAGCCTATCTCTTGGCATGAAAAAAACCCTTGCTTCAACTTCAGACAAACTGCTGTCCAAAAAGGACAAAACTTGGTAGCAGGGAAGTCGACAGCCTAGCTCTGCCAAGACAGGGTAGGTAAGTCCTTCATAATCCCTGCTCTACAATCAATGTCTGTCAGAGAAACAGGACCAAAAGGCTGAAGATTGATGCTGTAATGTATGGAGAGAAAACAGGAACTGTCCAGGCAGCCACTGATATGTCATTTCTTAGTTTTGGATGATGCAGCCCCTGCACTTCCTACATAATCAGATATATTTATCCCTCTCAGGTCTCTGAGGTGGTTGAAGAATAGATAGCTAGAGTCTCATAGTTAAATTTTGAGTTGTTTAGGAATCAAGAGGGTGTTCTGGATCTAAGAAGATGTTTTTAAAATTGTGATGCAAGTTAGTATGAAAGCTGAGTCAGATATAGAACTTTAAACTCATGGAGATGGTTAGATGGTAGAATGTTAAAGTCAGGGGCCAAATATGTATGAACTGGACATTGGGAATGTATGCTGGGCCATTTAACTCTCATAAATGTGGCATATTTATTTCTGTTGTTTTGTATAGTATTTACTGTTATAAGAGAAGGAACCATTTGTTGGACTGAAAGGGGAAGCTGTTGGGGGGAAGAGGGTGGAAGGGTGGGACAGAAAGGGGGAGTAGGGAAGGGATTGTGACTGAGATGTAACTTGAAGAAATAGAAAAATAAAGTATATAAAAAAAACACAGAACCAAAAGCCATAATATATGCATAAAGGACCTGCAAGTTGAAAAGAAAAGAAAACAACAACAACAAAAAAAAAATTCAAAACTTAAGAAAAGTCCCTGAGGAAACATTAGGAGACAAATAACCAACCCATAAAGTTTCCATTGAGTTTGTTTTATATTAGCTATCTACTGTTGGTCATGGAGCCTACTTTTAAAAGTGGTTAGTATCCCCAGGGAGACTTGATTTCAGTCTTTCTGTTGACTCTATAATAATATCACATTATCGTTAGAAAGCAATGCAGAATGTTACAAACTGTCAAATCTTTTTCCTTATACATTCAATGTTAGGTAACTATTTAAGCAAACAAAAAATATGTTATTACTACAGGTTATGTGACAGAAATAAAAATTAAGTAAACAGAATTGGTAATTAGTTTAGTTATGGTCAGGAGTTGAAACAGGAAAAATGATTATGTGTTATGTATTTGTAATGTTAAGTGTTCATTAAGAAATCAACTTATACATTTCTAGAATTGGATTAGTTAGTCATTCCTTGTTTCCATAAAGAAATGCTTCAAAGTTCAGGGTTATGGTTTGCAACCATGTTTCTTGCTCTCAAATGGTGTTCATTCATTAAGTCAGTCATTGAAAAATCATATAGTGAATATCTATTTTATGTGCATTTTTGAGAAATTTGTATCAATGAGAAGTGACGAAAACATAATGACAATTATAACATAAATCCATTTAGCTATGAAGGAAGAATATTTATTTAGCAGGGAAATATCTTTTCTTTATAATTTTGTAATAGTTTCATGTACAGAACTCCATCTGTCATGTGAAGATGAGAATGTGATGTCATAAGATATAGCCAGATGTAGATGAAGCTGTCAGCTGAGAGCCCGGTGGAGGATATCTCTACCTCAAGCTCAGATGAAACATCTGTAAACAGAGGTCACTGCCAAAGGGGATTTCACTGGAAGTGGCTGAGAGAAGGCGCTGCTGTGAAGAGGGCTTACAGTTCTTTCAGAGGAACCAAAGAGTTCCTTTGCCAGCACCCACATCAGGTGCCTTCCAACTACCTGTTACTCCACTTCTAAGAAATCAGACACCATGTTTTGGCCTCTGCAGGCATCGGTACTCACATTAATAAACCACAGCCATTATTAAAGATAGAATCAATCTATTTAAAATGTGATAGGAATTTGTAAAATAATATGTACTTTTTGTCCCCAAATTAAATGTTCTAAAATGTTATGACATTAGCTTCCAGATGACAGACATGTTGCAACGTATCATGATCTACTTTTAATTACAAGATGAACAAAAAACTGTGTTAGAATTGCCAGTTATGCTTTGAACTTTAATTTCATTTTTGTGGGGTCTTTTGGAGATAAATAAAATAACACATAAAATATGTTTTCATTTATTTTTCTAAAGTTTCATTATTTATAATTAAATGTTTCTGAAAACAAACCACTTAAAACAGATACCCTGAAGATTAGATAAAACCTAATATGCTGTACCAGATATACACAATATATACAAACAAGGTTAGATGTCATCATTGCAACCCTACTGATAAAAACATCCAGTTTGGAATAAGTTTTCAGGAAGAAAATCACCTTCTAAAGCAAAACTCAGTTCTAAGCAATTCTTATTAATTTCTTGAAAATACTTTCACCTTTAATCCTGATGTTGTCTACTAGTATTAATATATTTTCCTAGAAGTACATAACTTCAGTACTCTGTATATGGTTTATATACATTTATAATTTTAAATTATTGTAGATTCTTCATAGCTACTTGACAAGAATAAGAGATGGAAATTGGTTTACAATAAATTGGTTTCTTTTGTTTATTAATTTGGCTGAATACAGGGAATCTAATGGAAGAGGGAGAAGAAGGATTGAAGGAGCCAGAGAGGTGAAGGCCACCACATGAAAACCTACAAAATCAACTAATATAGACCCATGCATTGTCTAGCCTCAACAGAAGATGAGCCCAGTTCTACTTGATATGCCAAGACAGGCTGATATTCATGGAAGGCCTCCCCTTCTCTAAGAAGAAAGGGAGGGACAAAGCAGGAGAGGGGAGAAGAGAGGGAGGGACCCAGAGGAGAGGAGGGAGGGAAAGTTCCTACTGGGATGTAAATAAATAAATTATTTTATTTCTTAATTTTAATTATGTACAAAGCTTTTATGTGTTGGCTTGTACAATCAAGTGGTTTAAAGATTCAAAATGCTAAGCTGGGTGTGGTGGCACACACCTTTAATCCCTATACTTGAGAGGTGGAGGTAGGCATATCTCTGTGAGTTCAAAGCCAGCCTGGTCTGGTCTACAAAGAGAGTCCAGGATAGTCAGAGCTGTTACACAGAGAAATCCTGTCTTGAAAAACCAAAACAAACAAATAAACAAACAAAAAACCAACAACAACAAAAATCAAAATGCTAAGTAATTGTGATAATATGTGATATTTCTATTTGTAAATGGAAAATGCCAATGATCTAAGCATGCTACTGATTTGGGCTTTAAAATAAATGCTTCATTATGTTATTTGAGTATGGTTATATCTTTTTTTCTCTACAAAGGTAGTACTTAATAAATTCTGTAATAAGTTTGTCATGTCCCACAGTCTATTAGTTTTAACACATATATAAATCCATGCATCTATCTCCACTCACTGGACATAGAAAGATTCACCTCTCCCAAACTTCCCAGTACCTCCCCTTTGTGAACAGTCCCCATGTTTCTATGATTACTGAAAAAACACACAAGATTTCTGTTCCTAGAGATTTTACTTTCTTAGAATAATACTTTAGTAGGAACATATGGTAGATAAGAAAGTGTCTTCTTTCATTCAGTATAATGTTCTTAAAATCTGTCCATATTTTATTTCTGAGTTGTAGTTCATGTATGGATGAACCACTGTTGTTTGATATTCCCCTGGAAGATCTACTTATTTTCTTTCTTGGGCAACAAAATAAAGTTGTTATAAACAAACAAACAAACAAACAAAAATACCATCAAGTCTGTTTTGTTATTCTTAATTTAAACATGCATTTAGATTTCCTTTGACTAATTAAAATATAAACATTTGGAGTGGTAGATAGAATTAACAATCATGGCATCTGTTTTGTAGTAATTTATATTAGGAATTCAGCACATAAATTATTGATACAAATTGGTAAATGTTTAACTCAATGAGTACAAATAAGTAATCGACAAATATTAAGAAAAGTTGAATTAATTAAGAGTATTAGTTAACATTCTAAAATGAATGGAGGAAGTTTTATGAGGGGCCCCATGCCTAGATGAAGAGGTACAAGCAACTGAGAAGAGAGAAAACTAATCTTCCACAGCGATGAGCTTTCTAATTCATTATCCAATACCAAGTGGTCAGCATAGAACATACATATAGACACATCAAATGGGCTCAAAAGGTTGCAATAATATATTTATTTGTGCGTACATAATGTGTACAATAATGCTTTTTTTTAAGTTTCTACTTATTTGTTTATTGACTCACAATAATGCTTTTTTAAAAAAGATGCCATGAATTTGAGAAGTGGGAAGCATTTGTGGGGTTGTTGAAAGGAGAGGGGAAAATTATGTGTACTTACATTTAATTAAAAATAAGATGTTATGGGGGCTGGAGAGGTGGCTCAGCGGTTAAGAGGACTGTCTGCTCTTCCAAAGGTCCTGAGTTCAATTCCCAGCAACTACATGGTGGCTCACAACCATCTATAATCGGATCTGGTGCTCTCTTCTGGACTGCAGGCACACATGCAGACAGAATACTGTATACATAATAAATAAATAAATAAATAAATAAACAAATAAATAAATAAATAAATAAATAAATAAATAAATAGATAAATAAAATATTAAAAAAAAGAAATAAGATGTTAGGAAGAAGTGCTAGAAAATGTTTACTGCTAGGTCTGCCTGAGTCCCAGGTTCTCCCAGAATGCCTCAGCTTCTACCTTTTCCCCCACAAGCCTCTACCTATATAATCCCAACATCTTGGGGGCGCTCGCTCGCTCTCTCTCTCTCTCTCTCTCTCTCTCTCTCTCTCTCTCTCTCTCTCTTTCACACATGTGCTCTTGCTCTCGCTCTTCCCCTCTCATATCCAATAAACCTGCCTTATATAAAGTTAATTTGGCCTGGGTTGGATCATTTCCCACAGCACAGTAATTTTAAAACATCTGGTGATGTGACTCGGTGGAGGTCGTGCCTGCCAAAGGTCCAGACATGGGCCGCTCGCTCCTAACCATTGTTGCTCTCTCACATGTTTGGATTTGCCTCTCTTGGGCTACAGCTGTCTCAAGTTTGGACATGGTAACTTTTTTCTAGCTGCTGCTTATTCTGGGATCCAGAACCCCCTCCAGACTAGGTTTTCCAAGTCGTGGCCATGCAAAAGCTAGTTCATACCAAACAAAAGTCAGGCCTTTGTTCTAGAGGAGTTTTTTGATAAAAGAAATTTTATCAAAAAAATCATCCTCCCTGTCCATCCGTTCGATAACAATTCATGAGGCTGGGATGCCTTCTTCATGATCTGCAATTCCCACAGAGGCTAGAGATGGTTATTTCCTGGTCTAAAGTTTGACCCCAGTTTCTGCCACTAAATTTTTAAATTTAAACCAGGTTTTTTGGATAATGCATTCTATTACCCCCCCCATTCCCTGTGGCTCCCTCCAGCTGCTGCCTGCTGCCTGCCTGCTGTGTCCCCTGACCAATCTGATTCTTTTAAATGCCCCACTGTGCTGCTACCACCCAGAGCTGTTGTTCTCCTTGCCAATACCATGTGACTGGTCGCCATTTTGACTGTGGGATAGAAGAACCGAGTCTTGCCTTCACGGCCATCTTTACTAGGAGCAGTCACACGACCCACAGCCATCTTTATTGTGGTAAAGATATGCCCCCCTTCCCCGCCATGTTTGTTTAGGGCTGTTTCTTTCATAAGTTGCTTAACAGGTACTTTATTTTAATAACTACTAAAGCTACTGCTTAATGCAAACTGTTAAGGATAATTTAATAATACAACTTGACAATATTCAAGATCCAATTTAGAGCAGATAACAAAAGACAAAGATTATTTAACCCAGATAAGCAAGCCCTCAAGCTTGTCAAGAGATGTGTAGGATATGGCATTAAAATGTTTAATTAGATAGCTTATTATGACAGAGACCCCAGCTTCTAGCAGTGATCCCAAGGCCTTCTATAACATTGGCACAACAAAGAAGATAAAACTGCTTCACTGCATTCCTGCTGCTAAGGTCTTATCTGTGGACAAACAGGACACCAGGAGAAGTTGACTGCCATTTTGCCTAGACAAACTGGAGTCAGCCTCACAAGCTCGTGCTCCACAGGAAGGCCTCTCAGATTTGCCAGGCCTGACAGCTAAAGACTGATGCTGCCCCGGGACCTTTCTCACAATGAAGCCATCGACATCATAGGAGCCTTACAGGAAGTCCAACCGGATAAGGGGTTAGCCTCTGTCGTAAAAGCCAAACAGAAGCCATTAGATTATAATTCCTGTGGTAATTATCCTCCTCAGATCTCTGATGAGATTGACAGCTGGCAGACAGTCTTTCCTTGCTAACAGGCTCATATTACAATATAAACACTGTTCCTTTATTTATGCTTGTTCTCTATAATAACTACTCATGCTATTTCTTCCTAAAATTTATCTCTTTGTAAATCTAAATTCGTGTAAGCCTCAGGGAATGCACTGGAATCCACAGGTGAAATGGACTCAGATAAGTACAGTTTGTTCCCCCTTCTGCATGTTGATGGGGGGATAGGACCCCTCCTCCCTGATTTTGGTGCCACTTCAATTTCCAAGACCATGGGCCTAAATAATTTTCACCCTAGATACTTAATTTTACCTCCTACCCCTAATACGTATCTTTTTCAGCAGATTTCCAACCAATTAAAGACAACAAACTGCTCCAACTGAGGAGTTCACATCTCTAGATGGTCATGCAAAACCAGGACAGCAAAATCCAAAACAACAACAACAAAACAGCCTGCTCTTCCTGCACCTGACCAACATTCCAGCTTTTGCCCTCTCACACCCCCAATTCTGACACCCACAATGCTAACAGGAGGTAGCCAAACAATGTTTCGCCCCTATTCATTTATTATCAACAAAAGTCTGGGATGTTAGGTCTGCCTGAGTCCCAGGTTCTCCCAGCATGCCTCAGTTTCTACCTGTTATGGGGCATGCCCCACCTCCACAAGCCTCTGCCTATAGAATCCCAAAATTTTAGGGTCTCTTTCTCTCCTCTCTGTCTCTCTATTTCTCTCTCCCTTCCTCTCCCCCTCGTTCTCCTTTTCTCTGCCTCCTTCTCTCCCACCCCTTTCATCTCTCTCTCTCTCTCTCTCTCTCTCTCTCTCTCTCTCTCTCTCTCTCTCTCT
>CAJQZJ010035590.1:1261238-1282237 GCA_907164525.1 Lophiomys imhausi | reverse complement strand
TCTCTCTCTCTCTCTCTCTCTCTCTCTCTCTCTCTCTCTCTCTCTCTGCATGAGCATGCTGTTTCTCTTCTCCTCTCATATCCACTAAACCTGCCTTTATATAACTTAATTTATCCTGGATCATTTCCCACAGTGCAGTAATTTTTTAAAAACATTTACCTAGAATTCTTACATGTTGTGTTGTGGTGGTTTGATAATGGTCCCATAGCTCATAGGGAATGGCATTATTAGGAGGTATGGCCTTATTGGAGTATGTATGAGTTTTTGGAGGAAGTTCGTCACTATGGGTGCGATTTTAAGTCTTAGAAGCTTAAAACCATGCCTAGTGCCACACACTTTCATTTCTGTTGCCTGAGAATCAAGATAATGGAAATCTTAGCTCCTTCTCCAGCACCATATCTATCTGTACACTGCCATGCTTCCTGCTATGATGATTAATGGACTAAACCTCTGAAACTGTAAACTATCCCCAATTAAATGGTTTCCTTTATAAGAGCTGCCTTGACCATGGTGTCTCTTTACAGCAATAAAGCCCTAATGAAGACATAAGTAGATAGTTAGCATTACTGAGTTGCAAATATTACCATGTCTAATCTCAGGAACCATAGCATATTTTTGATGTTTAAAGAAATAGAAAGAAAGAGAGACTACAAATCTTATTCAAGAATTCACATCTGGAGAGAAAAAATTTGAAGCATTAAGACAAGATTGTAATTGTATCATCTTTATTATGGTTATGAGTCATCATTCTCATGACCTGTAAGAACTGGATTCACTTCTGCCTGTATATATCAGAATTTGTGAATGCTTCAGTGAACACCTTGGATTGAGTGTGTATATAGTCAGTGAGTGTATATCCTCCCACATAGCTTAAATTATTTCTGTATATTTGTAATACTTATCACAATAGGATGTTATGCAAAAATTAATTATACTGTAGTGTATAGAATACATTGAAACAAAAACTATAATAATCAATGTTGGGTATTTGTGAATCTCCTATGTGCCATGCAGCTAAGGTAGTAAACAATGCCCATGAAACTAGCAAGCATGTTGAAGGTTGAACAATATCCTAACCCCAATGTTGGCAGGCTGGTGAGAATGTTCCCTCCCTAGGTTCTTGCAAAGCCCTCAGGGTTGTAAACAACTTGGCTACAAGTGGAGGGTCACATATCCCTCATGAAAAGAGAGTATCAAAATTGACTAATCTTAAAGCCCCCTTCAAAAATCCCCTACTGCCCCAAAGCTATATAATTTTTATGATACACTAAATAAAGGTCTTTGCTGTTGTTTCTATCTGCTTTCACCAAAGAAAACTGAAGGCTGTTTTTTATCCATGGACCCTCCAAAGCTTGCTCTGGGAAGCCTTGCTCTCAACACTAGGAGCCATGGCCTTCTGGACCCGCCAGGTGTGGCCAGATGGGCCCCTCTCTCTGCACCTGTCTCTCTGTGCCCTGTGCAGTCACCAAGGCTGGGCCATTAGCTGTTTTGGTAAACACATAAAACTAAAAAAGCTAAGACACTTTTAGTACAACGGGGTTTCTTTCCCTTTCTGTCCCCTTGGGCCATAGCAGTTGTCTAGCCCCATGCTTGAAGAATGGGAATTAGAGCCTTGGGCCTCAGTTGAAGTGCACACACTTTGGCTACCTTATGAACTACATTCCCATTCCATCAGTGCTGACCCTGAGACCCAGAGCGAAGCCAGGGACAAATGGCCCCAGAACCAGAGCCAAGGATGGAACGATAAATCAATAGGGCCAAAACTATTTTTTCCTATTAGCTTCAGTATACAATTACTTGAATCAGCAGGCATAGAGACCATAGATACAGCCAACTCAGTACAACTACAAATGAAAAAACTAATGACAAAGACTCTCGCAACACATACACACACTCAAAGGTTGATGGGGGGGGGTTTGAGGTTTTTAAAAAATCAAAGGATCCTATGTAAAATTTAAAAACCAAAAAGAAACAACTACAGTTAATCATAAATACATAATCTACACTAAAAATAAATTACAGAAGCACCCGTTTTCAATCTTCAAAATAGAAAGATCATATCAATCAGAAATTTTTAGTACTTAGACAAGCTGCATGGCAGCTTCTCTGTACTAGCCTCTTGAGGAGCATGCTGGACCGTAGCACCAGGCTGCCAGTGTCTGCTGTTTGTCCTCAAATGGACTTAAACACATCATCTCTTGCAAGTCATCTTTCTGTGAACAGCTTTCCTCACACTGAGGAGTTGGATTTCTAGAAAGACCTACACCATAGATTTCAATCATTTCTGGCAGCTCAGATTTGTGAGTCATAGAAGTGTGGTCTTTACCAGAAGCTTCTTAGTGGCGAGCTGTTGTGCAAGTACACTTTTGAGTTGTACAGGATTCTTATTTATATTCTTATACACAACTTAGGTGTATAAGCTATTATTATGCATGCTGTTCCAATGAATATGTTTACAAAACCTACCACACCTATAGATCAGAAATCATTTTGGAAAAGAGGACAGAAAGTTTGTAGGAGAAAGGAGCTCAGAAAATTGACTGTGAGATTGTGTCACTTGGTAATCTCAGAACCTACAGCTGTATCTCACCAACATGATTGCCCAATCATAAGTTGAATAAGAATAATACCAATGGATCTGCCAAGGTAGATGATGAGAACCCCATGATGCCTCAATTCTATACAAATAACTACAGGCAACTGAAGAAAGCTGGGAGCAGAAGAGATGGTCTTCCCCAGTGAATGGCGTAATGGCCAGCCCTGTAAACATACATACAAGTAACATTGTGTGGACTAGGTAGGTTATACTTAGAAATATACATGTATATATACACAGCATGACTACACAGCAGTCATGTCATGTCCAGAAGACAGAACTACAGAGCACTTTTCCATAGCTTCAAGCTCTTTTATTCTTTCTGCTTTCTGTTCCAGGATGTTCCTGAAGTATCCATATGAAAAGTTCAATGAAGAAGCCATATTGAAGGCTGAATCTCCTATTGTTATTACCTCAATCATTTATACATCTCTCCATTAAATGCTGTCCATTGTAAAAAGACACTTCTCTGATCAAGGTTGAGAGTAACCCAAGTTTATGGAAACAAACTTAAACACTCAGAAGCCAATTTCACAGCATGACCATTTATCAAAATAACAATAGTAAGTTTTACCTTAGAACTCTGACCTCCCATGACAGAATTTTTTTACCTAGATTACAATTCCAGGCATCAAACTCGATCCAGTGGAACAAGAATTTATATTAATGATCTTACTCAGAGGCTAATGGACTCATAATGTCAACTCCTGATTGATAAGAAAAGATTATTAAATGTAAATGTAACTTATTAAATGCAACTGGGTCTGTTGACACATAACTATAATGTCATCACTTGAGAACATGAGGCAAACAGATTTAGAGAAACACATGGGCATCATAGTAAGATATATGCTAAGTGGGATACAAAACCCTGTCTTAAAAATTTGACTGTCAATATTCATTATAAATAAACTTATATAGTAATGATTTAATATTATCATATGAAACCAGAAATGCTATAAAGGGTTGTACATCATAGCCAAGATGAATTTATCACAACATTGAAAGTTTTATATTTAGTGCAAGAATATTATTAAGATTTGAAATAACTTAGGCTGTATCAAGAAAAAAATTAAAGTATAATTTAATTTTATTTACTTTTTAATTTACTGGGGAAACCTTTAATTTGTAAACAGGTCCATTAATAATCCACAGAAAATATCTCATTTTTCTGTGAGAAATATCACTCCTAGTGACAGGTAATACTGGATTCATTGTCCATAGGGTCAGTAGTATGGAAATGCCACCACTGACACATTTTTTAAAAAAATTTTTAAACCAGAATATAATTATATTGCTTCTCCCTTCTTTTTCCTCCCTCCACTCTCATACCCCAGAAAACAAGATATTAAATGACAAAACCAAATTTAAACAATACCTATCTGCAAATCCAACTCTACAGAAGATTCTAGAAGGAAAATTCCAACCCAGAGAAGATAACTACACCCAAGAAAACATAAACGAATAACTCTACTACAGCTAAACCAAAAGAAACACACAAACACAGTACCACCACCTACATCTCCAAAAATGACCATATAGTAGGTCATAAAGAAAACGTCAACAGATATGAGAAAACATGTAGAAGGCTCAAGGTGGCCAGAGCAGAAAGAACAATTAATGACATAATAACCCTGAGTCTGTGTCCATTAAGGTTTGAAATGAGCTGGGAACAAACACTATGTGTTCTGCTTTGTTATGTGAGTCTAGAATGTAGAAACTTCAGTATTTGTTCTGGCCAGTCAATAAAAGAGATAACTAACAATACTACATTACTGTCAGTTTTAAGTTATTGTCAGTTGAAGTCTGTTCTTTTTTGGCCAAATTCAGATTTGTTTGAGATATGAACCAGTTAATCACATTCATTACCACAAGTTTTCCTTTTAGCTCTTGTTAACAAAGGCACAGCTAGTTCATTTATTTGTCTTCAGTTTGCTTATTGGGTTTTGGATCAGTTTAGGGCCACTAAATATTTGTCCAATCCAATTTAGATTAAGCAACGGCAAGCATTTTGAGGATTGTTTTCTGAAATGTTAGCACCTGACACTTGCAAACATCTTTAGGAATCTTTTGTACATCCCAGTTACTTCACCTATGGCTTAGATTCTTTTCTGATGTTTCCATTTTCAGCCTCACTGCTCCCCATGGCTGCAGAGATCTGAAGCTTGCGCGCTCAGCTAGTTGAATCTTGGCTTTCCTCTGTCCAACTCAATCATTCCCTTCCGTATCTGACTTTCAAATTCCTTGACATAAGATCAAGAATTTCAAAAAAGGACTCTGCCCCCCTGATATTGGAAATAATGTTTAAGTCATAAATCAAATTTTAAAATTAGCAAAGGCAAGCAGTTAAATTAACTGCAAATGTCCAAGTGTTCTGTCTACCACCTGACAAGTTTGAGTGATCATAAAATGCAAAACTTTTCAGTTTGTAAATTGCTAATTTAGTAAATGAATTTTTTATCGGGTGACAGATGATTTATTATATTAGTCGAGGTTAAAATAGTATTTAAAGTATTTTATTAGCATAAATTTCAAATTAATCATCTTACATCAGTCTGTACATTTTCAAAAACTGCCCATTTCTTCTCTTCTGAGGCAGAAAGAGAAGGTGACTATTCATAATGAATCCATCATTCTGTCTTTGAATCCCACTCTCATTGTGGAAAAGATAGGGCCTAAGCTCAGTGGAAACTGAAGTTCTGTAAAAACAATCAAACAAGCAAACAAATAAACAAAAAAAACCCCACATACCTGACATTTTAAGTCCTCAGTAGCAAGACTCTTAAGCACAAAAACTTTTTTAACTTTACATTTATTGAACCAGGTTTTAGTAACTTTTGTATCTCAGAACTCAAGCTGGCACAACCAAATTTCTTAAGTCTGAAAAAGGTCAAAGATGAAAAACAGTAGGAAAGAAACTTTCTTGATTTTTATATCAGCAAGTGTGAGTTGTCCAAGGTTTCTAAATCATCTGCTGAATATTTCAGCCCATGATGATCACATAAACACATAAGCTAGGACTCAGCAGAGAATTGCGGAAAAATATGTTACAAGATATTGTGCTGATTAAATGCCAAATAAGAATTGCTTGATTTTAATTTTGATGTTTGGCTTTCCTTATAATCAGAGATTTCAGAAGGAGCATGACAAAGAGGAGAAAGAATTTAGTTGCACATTGGACCATATGCCAGGGATTTGATCAGTACATGAGAAGCGGTGCATTAGACTTTGGGTTTTCTCTGTTTGAACATGGAACCTGTCCTGCATAGCATCTCCACCCTTGAAGTTGCAGAGTTCATTTTGGGAAATTTAAGCAATGGTTTGATAGTGCCGAAAAATGCATTGACTGGGTCAATAAAAGAGAGCTTTCCACAACTGATCAAATACTCATTATCTTGGCAATTTCCAGAAGTAGTCTCATCTGAGGAACATTACTTCTTTGGGTTAAAATCAATTTCATCTATTACCAGAGAAGAATTAAAAAAACAATTGTGTTCAGTTTTATCCTAGCCACTTCAGTCTCTGGCTCACCACAGTCCTCAGCATCTTTTATTTACTCAGAATATCTAACTGCTCTAGGCAGTTAATTGTTCCTCTACTTGAAATGGATACTTAAACAACTGATTGCAGGGATGCTGCTGGTTATGCAAAAAGAGCAGAGTTCCTCTATAACCATCCTGCCTAGAAACAAGCATATCCTAAAAACGAAGGAGCAGTAATGGAAGTCTCTGTTATGTAATCTTCCTTCTGGTTGCTGGAAATACAACTTATTTTAAAGTATATCTATTATAGCTAGCAAGTATATAAGATTTAATAGTATATATGCTGTACTCAAAATAGCAGTATTTGCTTATTCACCTGTATTCATTCCTTTTCCTGTTGCTGTAACAAATTGCCCTAACAAAGCAACTTGGGGAAGAAAGATTTCATTTCAGCCCACAGTTCAAGAACATTTTATTCTTTCCTTCAGCTTCTTGCATCATGAAGATCACTGTAATTTTTTGCAAAGTGCATATGGAATTTCCTCTTATCTAAAAACATTACATACTTATGATGAATATTTCCATATTATTGACAACTCATAACCTTTTTCAGGAAATGATTTATAGATTTCCTTACCATTTAGAAATAGCTACAATTACTTATTTAGATGTTACTTGTGAACATAAAACCTGCTATCTGCAAATTGCCAATATTAAATTGCACATTGGGGGAGGCACTTGATGTAACTATCTTATTACATGATGAAGCTGTGTTTAATTGAATTAGGGCAATGTGTGTAGTTGTTTAGCACTGAAATAGTGAAGTTTTGATTTGTTACTCTTACAAATAATTGTATATACGAACTATGATTAAACAGTATGGAAGCGCTGCATTAAAGTAAAAAGATTCTTCTCCTTGGGATATTTTAGATGAAGAGCATTGCAAATTTGAATTCTCTACTTCTTTCCTCATGTCTTCTGTCTAACTCTGTTGTCTGTGTCATTTGTGTATGTTCCTAATGAAGGTTTTTCATCTGTATTTATTGACACATCACATTAAATATGTCATAGAGAAGGAAAGAGAAACCTTTTTGTTGATCAATCTTATATGAGATTTTTGCAATGACAGTAATTATTTAATGAGCCTCTGTTGATCCAGAATAGAATTGAAAACATAAACATGTTATAAACCTACATCTATATGTTGCTTCTAACATTCATGGTGGACATTTGTTTTCTTTACATTGCTTTCAGCCTTTCGCCTGCTTTCAGCAAAAGAAAATGGCTAACATAATTAACTACTGTATAAAACCATAACCTTTCTATTTAATTATGTTGTGCATACAGAATTTTAAAATAAATGTTATTAGCATATAGTGAATATATCAAAATACAAAATTTTCTATGACTATTTTGTTGTTGCTGTTTTTGGATGGTGTTGACAAGTAGTATTCCAGAGTTGTAATGGATAGTACATTGAAAAGGAGTCATTTTTCTTTTGATCTATTACTTGACCTAAGAATGGTTTCCAATTATTGGCCATTACAAATAAAACTTTTTTGTATTCACTATCCTTGATGAGAGATTCTCCCAATCTGATCTTCATTTTAACTTACTTAAAAATGCATATGAACTAACTGTGCTGGTATTTTCTCTCCTAAAGTGTCAGTCTTTAAGAAGTGCAGTGTATCTCTTGGCATATAAAAACTCCTTGCTTCAACTGCAGACAGACTGCTGTCCAAAAAGGACAAAACTTGGTAGCAGGGAAGTCGACAGCCTAACTCTGCCAAGACAGGGTAGGTAAGTCCTTCATAATCCCTGCTCTACAATAAATGTCTGTCAGAGAAACAGGACCAAAAGGCTGAAGACTGATGCTGGAATGTATGGAGAGAAAATGGGAACTGTCCAGGTAGTCACTGGTTTGTCATTTCTTAGTATTGGAAGCTGCAGGCCCTGCACTTCCTATATAATCAGATATATTTATCCTTCTCAGCTCTCTGAGGTGGTTGAAGAATAGACAGCTTGAGTCTCATAGCTAAATTTTGAGTTGTTTAGGAATCAAGAGGGCGTTCTAGATCTAAGAAGATGGTTATAATAGTGTTGCAAGTTAGTATGAAAGCTAAGTCAGTTATAGAACTTTAAACTCATGGAGATGGTTAGAAGGTAGAAGGTTAAAGTCAGGGGCCAAATATGTATGAACTGGACATTGGGAAGGTATACTGGGCCATTTAACTCTCATAAATGTGGCATATTTCATTCTGCTGTTTTGTATAGAATTTACTGTTATAAGAGAAAGAACCATTTGTTGGATTGAAAAGGGAAGCTGTTGGGGGGAAGAGGGTGGAAGGGTGGGACAGGAAGGGGGAATAGGGAAGGGTTTGTGACTGAGATGTAACTTGAAGAAAAAAAATAAAGTATTTATATAAAAAAAAGAAGTGCAGTGTATTCGCTTGACTTTGTTCAGCTTCTCATTCCAGCAGGCAACTCACTATTGTCGATGTTGACTAGAATTACTTATAGCTGGATCTTTATCTGTACATATCTAATCATTCTCAATATGTGAGATTGTTAGCCACATTATAGGAATGACCATATCATTTGGTTAAGTTTTAACTTAGCTCTGAAAAGAAAGCACTATTTGAATTTGAGAAGGAAAAACCTCTTCAAGAACCAAAAGCTCCATGTTTCTGGACTCTCTAATATTTTCCTAATCACAAAGTATTCAATGTTTTCTGAGCCAATTAAAAATAAATGCAGTCAAATGTACTACTACTAATGCCATCCAAATATCATATTCCTCCCATGCTGTGAAGAAAAATCCTCAAATATGTGATAGGTATCATATGTGAGAGTTTAATAAATGTTTACTCTCTTCTTATTTTGTTTATAATAAGCTAAGTATTATTTTTCTTGGTTATTGTGAAAGAAGAATTCAAATATTAATTCAGTGTTTTATTTCAGCATCACATACAGCAAAACCTGAAGAAAAAAATTGACCAAAACAATATGTTACATGCTTGTTTCAATAACAAGAACTCACATTCTCATTTTGCTTAAAACATTCTGTTATGTCTGTTTATGTGGTTTGTCCAATAGTCCAGGTGGACACACAAGGGTATAAGCTGATACAAGGTCTTTCATGGAAATTGTTTTCTTGTCAAGGTAAACTAGGAAGTCTCTAAGGTCTTCAACTCATTCAGAAGCAACATGATATGCCCACAGGATTTTTTTTCTTCAAGTTACATCTCAATCACAATCCCCTCCCTACCCCCCCACCCTGATCCCACTCTCACAGGATCTCATTGATGGAAAATTTCAAAAGACAACATGGAAGTTAAAGAAAGATAATATTATCTTCAGAAATGCTTTTCTTATAGTCCTACAATAGCTATAATGCTAGTATTCAGTCTTAATTCTTTGTCATGACTTTTGTCCTGTTCACAAGCCACATTTCAACCCCCTAATAGCCATAGTACTTTTCTAGGGCATAAAAGAATATGCACAGGAAAATACCCATGATATATATATATATATGTTTACTTTGAGTCTACAGAGTTTCTTGTTCAATAAAGAACATATACAGTGAATGCCGAAAACAAAAGTGAAAAAAAAAGAACCTTTCATATTCCCATCCAAATCCACGCCCCTAATTTCAAAGACATATGATAATAAACATTAAGTCTTGGTATTATAAATGCAAGAAAGGTGAAAACATGTTCCCTGGCCCATGTGACATTCAAATATATAAAATCTACACAGTGCATAGAAAACCTATGGTTATAAATATGTTAAAATTTTAAGAAATAAAATTTATTTCAAATGTATAAAGGGACTCCCCTGAAGAGAAACCCTGTGAATGGAACAATGTGACAAAGCAGTCACAAGTTTAAGTTCTATTCAAGTACATGAAAAAGCTCACATCAGAGAGAAGGCCCGTGAATGCCTGGATAGGAGGACATGAGAAAGTCCTTCAGTCGCTTCAGCTGTTTTCAAATACAAAATCGTTTGCAAAGGAGAAGTGTACAAAGTACAGAAAATCATTAGGCATCCAGTATTTGGAAAATCCACACAGGAGAGAAACCTTAAGGCTGGCCATAAAATTCTAGTGTCTTCAGTAGTTCCAGCTGCATTTCCATAAGCACAGCAACACACAATGAATGGGAATCCAAGTCAAGAAGATGGAAAAGGATTGAGTTGTTTCAGCAACTTAAAATAAATGAAAGGATTCACACAAGTGAGAAATTCTGTGATGAAATCTCTCCTGAGAGTCATTTCAGTAACTTGAAAATTCACAAATGATTTCACATTAAAATAAAAACTGCACAAGTATAGTCAATGCTGGAAAGCATTTATTGGTTACAACTTCTTTAAACTCATGCAAGATCTCAGGTATCATATTTTTAAAAAGTGAGAAACCTCTAATCCCATGTCTTTCTAGAATACCTGGTGATGAAAAGTAACAGAAAAACATATAAACACAGTGTCTAGAAATTCCTTTTGTTGTCTTCACATTAATTTCCAGTCATGAAAAAACACAGTAGAGATGATAAAATCAGGGGGATATGAGGAATATGCACAAGACTTCACAGCAATTTTTAAGAGAGCAGGCCCAACCAAGAACACTGGCTGAACCTCTAGCAAAGAAAAAAATACACAAAATACACACACACACACACACACACACACACACACACACACACACAAACACACACACACCAGGGGCTGGAGTAAGAGTTCAGCTAAAGTGCTTGCTGCTTTTATAGGGGACCCAGCCAGGTTCAATTCCCAGAGCCACACTGTGGGGCATGATTACATCTTCATTCATGTGGATGCCCCCTTTTGATGGCGTCAGGCAGTAGACATGCATGTGGTACACATACATACTATCAGACAAATCATTAATACCCCTAAAGTAAGATAATTAAGTCTAAAAAGTTTTAAATTCACACTATACAATGAATAAACCAAATTTTGTAGATGAGATTTTTTACTTTATTTTTATTTTGTTTATTTAAAGCATTTTCTATTCTTCAAAAGTTTCATGCATTTATACTATGTATACTGATCATATGGATGCATCACTACCTCCCACCAACTTCCCTAGTACACTCCACACTGTCTCCTTCCCAATGTCGTATTTTATTTTTATATTTTTTATTAATAACTCCCCAAACCCAGTTTGTGGTGCCCATATGCAAATGAATAGGTGGCCATCTACTACGGCATGGGAAATTATGAGTGCCATGTCTACAAAGAAAACTGACTTTCCTTACTCCCATCCTGAATCTTCTGGATAAAGTCAATTTAATCATGGTGGATGATTTTTTGATATGTTCTTGATAATAGGATGCAAGTATTTTATTGAGAATTTTTTATCTATGTTCATAAGGAAAATCAATAAAAAATTTATTGGATCTTTATGTTATTTGATATCAGGGTAATTATAGCCTTGTAAATCAAATTGAGCAATGTATCGTCTGTTTCTATTTTGTGGAATAACTTGAGGAATAATAGTATTGTTACATCTGAATGTCAAGATCCTCAAGAAGACCCCAGGAGCCAATTCTGATACAAGCACAAGAGGACTTTATTGTAAGCTCGAGGTCACTCTAACAAAGTAGAGGACAAAGAGAGCCTTGAACAGCAGAATCAGGATTTTTTTTTTTTTTTTTACAGTGAAATAAGCAAGTTGTCATGAAAGGAGGAATATACAGGGATGCCGAGAGATCAAAACCTGATTGGTGTGAATGCAGCCACAATCGGCTGAATTTGCTTATCTGCAAGAACATTGGGTACTTGCTAAGGGAGAGGGGCCTAGATTGAAGTCAGGGGACTTCCAAGAACTCAGGTTCAGGGCCCAGTCACAAAATGGAGTCACTCCTGTCAAGAGTGGTATTTCAGTATTAACTCTTCTTTGAAAGTCTAGTTCTAGGATTTTTTTGCTTTGGAGACTTAGAATTAATGTTCTTTCAACAGGGGTTATAGGTCTGTTTAAACTGCTTATGTGATCTTGATTTAACTTTAGTAAGCGGTATGTATCAAGAAAACTATTCATTTACTTTAGATTTTCCAACTTGGCTGAGTACAGGTTTTTAAAGTAAACCCTATGATTCCATGGATTTCCTCAATGCCTGTTGTAACATCTACCTTTTCATCTCTAATATTGTTAACTTGGTTCCTTTCTCTCCTCCTTAGTTAATTTGTTAAGGGTTTGTCAGTCTTACTGATTTTTATTCAAAAAAACAAACTCTTTGTTTCCTTGATTCTTTCTATTTTTTTTGTTTGTTTGTTCATTTCTATTTTATTAGTTCAGTACTAAGTTTGGTTATTTCTTGCCATCTTCTCCTTTTGGGTGTGTTTCTCCTTTTCATTCTAGAGCTCTTAGGTATGCTATTATTTTTTTAATTTATTTTTTATTTCTTCAAGTTACATTTCAATCGCAATCCCCTTCCTACTCCCCCTTCCAGTCCCACCCTCCCACTCTCTTCTGCCTCAACCCACCCATCCCCTTCCTTTTTTTTTTAAGTTTAAGGTATATCTTTTTCCACCCAATAGCTCCCCCTTTCAGTCCAACAAATGGTTCTTTCTCTTATAACAATAAATACAATACAAAACAACAGAGGTAACTAGGCCACAATTATGAGAGTTATATGGCTTAGCATACAATCCCAATGTCCAGTCTATATGTATTTGGCACCTGACTTTAACATTTTACTATCGACCCATCTCCATGAGTTTAAAGTTCTACATCCAACTCAACTTTCATCCTAACTTTCATCACAATTTTAAAAACATCTTCTTAGATCCAGAACACCCTCTTGATTCCTAAACAACTCAAAATTTAACTATGAGACTCTAGCTATCTATTCTTCAATCACCTCAGAGACCTGAGAGGGATAAATATATCTGATTATATAGGAAGTACAGGGCCCGAAGCTTCCAAACTAAGAAATGACATACCAGTGGCTGCCTGAACAGTTCCCATTTCTCTCCATACATTACAGCATCAATCTTCAGTCGTTTGGCCCTGTTTCTCTGACAGACATTGATTGTAGAGCAGGAATTATGAAGGACTTGCCTACCCGGTCTTGGCAGAGCTAAGCTGTCGACTTACCTGCTTCCAAGTTTTGTCCTGTTTGGACAGCATTCTGTCTACATTTGAAGCAAGGGATTTTTCCTGCCAAGATATAGACTTGCGGCTAATTCAATCATCTCCCACTGGAGATTCTTCGATGCTCATCTTCTACTTGGAGTAGAATAGGGGTGCTGTCAGGAGCTGACATGTCTCGATATCAAAAAATCTTAAGCTAAGAAAATATCTTTGAATGCCATATTCGGCAGATCTCTTGAGGTTTTGGAAGAGGCCCTATCTATCTCTTATATAAGGATAAGCAAATGTTGCTTGTCTCTTAGCAACTTGATTTCTGATTAGCTTAGAAAATAACTATAACAGACTGTCATAGTACCTAACAAAATGACAGGCTTGCATGACTATTAGTTTGCATTTCTTAATTATCCTAAACAGTTTATGACAATTGGTAGCAAAAGGTCGAAACTTCACATTTCTTTTTTTTTTTAACCCCCAACCATTCCATCCCACTCCTCTGGAGTGGAGTGTCCCTATATAACAGTCCCTCACCCCAGTTCAGAGGTCATATGAGGGCCAAGAGCTTCCTCATACACCGGGGGCCTACAAGGCAGTACCACCAGTGAAAAGTGTGTCATTGCCAGGGAGAAAGAACTAAAAACAAACAAACAAATAAACAGACAAACAAATTTTAAAAAATGAAAAGTCAATGTCCATGTTCCCTCTGGTGTGTTGGTTGTAGTATCGATATCCTGTACTATATAGCTAAAATCCTACTATAAGTGAATAGACAGACATTGAAGAAATCCAGAGAATATTTGGGTCCTTCTTTAAAAATCTATACTCCACCAAATTTGAAAACTTAAGCGAAATGGACAATTTTCTTGATAGGTATGCTATTATTAATGTGAGATTTCTCCAAACTTTTATGAAGACTCTTTGTGGTGCATATGACCTTGCTTTTAGAATGATCTTCATTGTGTCCATTAGTTTGGGTATGTTTTCTATTCATTTTTACTAAATTCTAGGTCTTTAATTTTTTTCAGTTTGTGTGAGTTTGTAAGATTTATATTGTTGCTGTTGTTTTTATATTCAGCCTTAATATGTGGGTGGCCAGGAAGAATACAGGGTATTATTTCAATTTTCTTGTATCTGTTAAGACTTTCTTTGTGTCAGAGTATGTGGTTAATTTTGGATAAAGTTCTACTGGGTGATGAAAAGAATGTTCATTCTTTTGTGTTTGGATGAAATGTACTAAAAATATCTGTTAGGTTTATTAGGTTAATAATATCACTTAGCACCAATATTTTTTCTGCTTAATTTTTTTCTGGATGATCTGGCTATGTGTGGCCTTAGGATATTGAAGACTCCCACTATCAGTCTGTAAGGGCCAATATGTGATTTTAGCTGTAGTAGTGTATCTTTTATGAACTTGGGTGCCTGTACTTAGTGCATTGATATTAAAAATTGCAATGTCCTCTTGGTGAATTTTTCCTTTGATGAGTATAGTGTCCTTCTCTTTCTTTTCTCATTAGTTTTTGTTTGAAGTCTATTTTCTCAAATATTAAATGGCTACACCAGCTTACTTCTTAAGTCTATTTGCTTAGAATATCTTTTTCCATCCTTTTACCTGATATGATGTTTATCTTTGATGTTAAGATGTATTTCTTAGATACAGTAGAAGCCTGGATCCTTTTTTAGAAATCATTCTGTTAATTTGTGTCTTTTTTATTGGGGATTTAACACCATTGATGTTGGAAGATATCAGTGAGAAGTGTTTTTTTTTTTTTGATTCCAGTTATTTGTTATTGTGGTGGTAGTGGCTGATGTTGCTATTGTTGTTGATGGTGATGGTAGTGGTGGTGTGCATGTGTGCGTGTGTGTGTGTGTGTGTGTGTGTGTCTGTGTGTGTGTCTGTGTGTGTTTGTGTGTGTGTGTGTGTCTGTGTGTCTGTGTGCCTGTGCTTCTCTTCCTTTGAGTTGCTGATCAGGCATTATTTATTCTTTGTGTTTTCATGGCTGTAATTAATCTCTTTAGTTTAGGGTTTTCTCTCTAGACTCTTCTATAGGACAGGATAGATAGTGATTAAATTTAGTTTCATAATAGAATGCCTTATTTTCTACATCTTTCGTGATCAAAAATCTTCTGGGTATGCTAGTCTGAGCTGATATCTGGAGTATCTTAGAGTCTGTATCACTTCTGTCCAGGCCTTCTGCCTTTTTGGGTCTCCACTGAGAGGCTAGATGTTATTCTAATAGGTCTGCCTTTATATGTTACTTGTTCACTTTTCCTTGCAGCTTTCAATATTCTTTCTTTGTTCTATATGTTTAATGTTTTGATTATTATGGTCAAGAAAACCTTTTTTGCAGGTCCAGTCTATTTGATGTTCTGTACTTTTTTATCTTGATAAGCACCTAATTTTTTATGTTAGGCAAATTTTCTTCCCTGACTTTGTTCAAAATATTTTCTGTGACTTTGGTTTTGGTTTCTTCTCCTTCCCCTACTTCTATTATTTTTATATTTGGTGTTTTTATAGTGCTCCAGATTTGTTAGATGTTTTATGCCAGGGTTTTGTTAGATTTAATATTTTTGACTGATATATCCATTTCTTCTATCATGTCTTCAATGCCTGAGATTTTCTCTTCTTTCCTTTTTCTTCTGTTGGTAAGGCTTGCCTCTGAGGTGTCTGTTCAAGTTCCTAAATTTTTTATTTCCAGCTTTCATTTAGTTTGGATTTTCTTTTTTCTCCTTTTGTTTGTTTTGTTCAAGACAGAGTTTCTCTGTGTAGTCCCGACTCTCAAGACTTTTAAGTCTTGAACTATTTTATTTGTTTCCTTCCACAGTTTATTTGTGTTTTCATAGATTTTAAAGGAAATTTTTAATTTCCTCTTAAAGACCTCTATTATATTCATAAAGGCTATTATTAAGTCTTTGTCTTGTGTTTCAGTTATGTTGTAATTCTCAGGACTTGCTTTAGTAGAGCTGCTAGACTGTATTGGAGACATATTATCTTGTCTGTTATTGATTTTTATTTTTACATTAGCATTTAGGCATATGAGTTTAGAATGATTGCAGTTCTGGGTGCTGATATCTGGTCTTGTATTTGTTGGGTAAGTATTTTGTTCAGTGGTTTCTGTTTCCTTCTATGGTCCTTAGGAGGGTGGAGTAGTTGTGTCTTGTCTGGTAGGGAGTTCTTCTGGGATTCTCTTAGATGTGTCCAGAGGTGGTTCAGGATAAAATGTGTTTTAGATATTGGGAGCTGACACTTAGGAATGAGAATGACCTGTGAGAGGACATAAAAGATCCATAGGGAAGAGAAAAGCAGGTTGTTCCACCCAGATCTGTTGAATCCCCTGGGAATGGGAACAGAGAGTGAGGTGTGGCCATAACAGGCAGTCTGATGCAGAGCTGGCTGATGAGACTGGGGTATTAGATTTTCAGTCTGCTGCAGAGCTGGCTGATGAGACTGGACTATTGGATTTGCAGAAGCAGAGGGAAAGTGAAAAAATGAAGCTCTCCCAAGTGCTTAGCTGGTCTACTTGCTTCCCTGGCAGGCTTGGCTACAGGGTTACCAAGGAATTCCTGCTGGGATTGGAGACTGAGATAATGGAATACATGTATTCGGAGGGAGGTTGGAAGAGAAGATCTGTGTGATCCAGTGGAGGTGAACCAAGAGGAAGGGAAGTGACAGAAGATGGCTTGCTACTGGGGGTAAGATTGAGGAACTGTTTTTTTTTTTCCTTTGAAGGAGAGAAGGGAGAGTTGAAGATATGCAATTAGCCTACATTTTTCCCTTGCCAGTGTGGTTTGTGGATTCCCAGGAAATCTATACTATTACATAAAATATTGACAAGTTGCTACTATATGCAGTCTTTATTGATCAAATCTCAAATACACATTCACATTTGTATGTATTATAAAAAATTGAGGTCATCACAGGTAAACAGAAATTTTAAAATACCTGCAATTTTAAAATGCTGATACTCGTCACTAAATCAAATTGTAGGAACATTATTTTACTCCAGAAATTCCATACTGGAAAATAACCAATTCTTTAATAGCAAAAAAAAATCTAAAACTCACCAAGAATTTCTTCCCTAACCTGAGTCTACAGGTTCTTAATCAATGAATAACATTTCACTAAAAAAAGGCTAGAACTATTTCGTAGGCTACTATCCTCACCGAAAACTTTATAAACAGACATGTTCAAAAAGTCTGCCATCTATGTTCATGAGGGAGATTGGTCTGAAGTTCTCTTTCTTTGTTGGGTCTTTGTGTGGTTTAGGAATCAGGGTGATTGTGGCCTCGAAGAATGAGTTTGGCAATGTTCTTTCAGATTCTATTTGGTGAAAGTTTGAAAAGTATTGGTGTTAGCTCCTCTTTGAAGGTCCTGTAGAACTCTGTGCTAAAGCTATCTGGCCCTGGGCTTTTTTTGGTTGGGAGATTTTTAATGACTGTTTCTATTTCCTTAGGGGTTATAGGGCTGTTTAATCTGTTTATCTGATCTTGATTTAGCTTCGGTAGGTGGAATCTATCAAGAAAATTGTCCATTTCACTTAAGTTTTCAAATTTGGTGGAGTATAGATTTTTAAAGTAGGATCCAAATATTCTCTGGATTTCCTCAATGTCTGTTGTTATTTCACCCTTTTCATTTCTGATTTTGTTGATTTGTGTTTTCTCCCTCTGTCTTTTAGTTAATTTGGCTAAGGGTCTGTCTATTTTGTTGATTTTCTCGAAGAACCAACTCTTGGTTTCATTGATTCTTTGTATAGTTCTTTTTATTTCTAAGTTGTTGATTTCAGCCCTAAGTTTGATGATCTCCTGCCTTCTGCTCCTCTTGGGAGTGTTTGCTTCTTTTTTTTCCAATTCACCCAGTTTAGCTGTTAATTCGCTAATATGAGCTGTCACAATTTTCTTTTTGAAGGCACTTAATGCTATGAACTTTCCTCGTAGCACAGCTTTCATTGTGTCCCATAGGTTGGGGTATGTTGTGTCTTCATTTTCGTTGGATTTTAAGAAGTCTTTGATTTCCTTCTTTATTTCTCCCCTGACCCAGTGGTCCTCTAGTGAAGAGTTGTTCAATTTCCATGTGAGTGTAGACTTTCTGTTGATTCTTTTGCTGTTGAAGTCCAGCTTTATTCCATGGTGGTCTGATAAGATACAAGGGGTTATTTCAATTTTCTTGTATCTGTTGAGGCTATCTTAATAAAATACTAGCAAACCAAATTCAAGAACACATCAAAAGTATCATACACCATGATCAAGTAGGCTTCATTCCAGGGATGCAGGGATGGTTCAACATACGAAAATCTATCAACATCATTCACCATATAAACAAGATGAAAGAAAAAAAACCACATGATAATCTCGCTAGATGCAGAAAAAGCATTTGACAAAATTCAACATGCCTTCATGCTAAAAGTTCTGGAGAGAACGGGCATACAAGGACCATACCTAGAAATAATAAAGGCAATATACAGCAGGCCAGTGGCCAACATCAAAATAAATGGTGAGAAACTTGAAGCATTTCCTCCAAACTCAGGGACAAGACAAGGATGTCCACTTTCACCATATCTCTTCAATATAGTACTTAAAGTTCTTGCTAGAGCAATAAGACAACTAAAGGACATCAAGGGGATAAACATCAGAAATGAAGAAGTCAAATTATCCCTATTTGCAGATGATATGATAGTATACATAAGTGACCCCAAAAATTCCACCAGAGAACTCTTACAGCTTATAAACACCTTCAGCAAAGTGGCTGGATACAAAATGAATTCAAAAAAATCAGAAGCCCTTCTTTATACAACAAACAAATGGGCTGAGAAAGAAATAAGGGAAACAACCCCCTTCACAATAGCCACAAACAACATAAAATACCTGGGGGTAACTCTAATCAAGCAAGTAAAGGACCTGTACAACCAGAACTTCAAGCCCTTGAAGAAAGAAATGGAAGAGGCCTTAGAAGATGGAAAGATCTCCCATGCTCATGGATAGGTAGGATCAACATAACAAAAATGGCCATCCTACCAAAAGCAATATATAGATTCAATGCAATTCCTATCAAAATACCAACACAATTTTTTTATAGACCTGGAAAGAGCTAGTCTCAATTTCATATGGAACAACAAAAAGCCCAGAATAGCTAAATCAATCCTGTACAATAAAAAAAACATGTGGAGGTATTACCATCCCAGATTTCAAGCTGTACTACAGAGCAATAGTTGTAAAAACAGCATGGTATTGGTATAGAAACAGACCAGTAGATAAATGGAATCCAATTGAAGATCCAGAAATAGACCCACACACTTATGGCCACCTCATTTTTGACAAAGAAGCCAAAACGGCACAATGGAAGAAGGACAGCATCTTGAACAAATGGTGCTGGTCCAACTGGATGTCCATTTGTAAAAGAATGAAGCTAGACCCATACTTATCACCTTGTACAAAACTTAAATCCAAGTGGATCAAAGACCTTAACATAAGGCCGGTCACACTAAATCTACTAGAAGATAAAGTGGGAGAAACCCTCGAACTAATTGGCACAGGCGACAACTTTCTGAACAGAACACCAACAGCTCAGGACTTGAGATCAACAATCAATAAATGGGACCTCATGAAAGTGAAAAGCTTCTGTAAGGCAAAGGACACTGTCATTCGAACAAAACGGCAGCCTACAGACTGGGAGAAAATCTTCACCAACCCCACATCTGACAGAGGGCTAATATCAAAAATCTACAAAGAACTCAAGAAATTAAATTCCAAGAAACCAAATAATCCAATCAAAAAATGGGGGACAGAGCAAAATAGAGAATTCACAAAGGAGGAATCCCTAATGGCTGAGAGACACTTGAAGAAATGCTCAACATCCTTAATCATCAGAGAAATGCAACTCAAGACGACTCTGAGATTCCATCTCACACCTGTCAGAATGGCTAGGATCAAAAACTCAAATGACAGCACATGCTGGCGAGGGTGTGGAGAAAGGGGTACCCTACTCCATTGCTCGTGGGAGTGCAGGCTTGTGCAACCACTATGGAGGTCAGTCTGGCGATATCTTAGAAAACTTGGAATAGCTCTGCCTCAGTACCCAGCCATACCACTTCTGGGTATACACCCAAATGCCTCTTCATGGAATCATGAGGAAGTTTCCTCATCTATGTTTATAGCAGCCTTATTTGTAATAGCTAGAAACTGGAAACAACCCAGATGTCCCTCAACAGAAGAATGGGTTAAAAAACTGTGGTACTTCTACACAATGGAATATTATTCAGCTATCAGAAACAATGAAATTATGCAATTTGAAGCCAAATGGATGGAACTAGAAAAGCTCATCCTGAGTGAACTAACCCAGACTCAGAAGGACACATATGGCATCTATTCACTTATAGTAGGATTTTAGCTATATAGTAGAAGGTATCGATACTACAACTAACACAAAAAGGGAACTTGGACATAGACTTCTTATTTTTAATTTTTATTTTTTATATTAGTTATATTTTTTCTATTTTTTAGTCTTTTTTATCTATTGTATGCTTATTGATTTGTTTGTTTAGTAGTTCTCTCTCCCAGGCAATGAGACACTTTTCACTGATGGTACTGCTTCGTAGATCCCCAATGAATGAAGAGGCTCTTGGTCCTCATACGACCTCTCAACTGAGATGAGGGACTGTTATATAAGGACATCCCACCCCAGAGAAATGTGATGGAAGGGTTAGGAGGTAAAGAAAAAAAATGAAATGTGATGTTTTGGCCTTTTACTACTAACTGTCATGAACTGTTTAGGATAATTAAGAAATGCAAACTAATGGTTATGCAAGCCGGTCATTCTGTT
>CAJQZJ010035590.1:1220319-1251238 GCA_907164525.1 Lophiomys imhausi | reverse complement strand
AACAGAATGACCGGCTTGCATAACCATTAGTTTGCATTTCTTAATTACCCTAAACAGTTCATGACAGTTAGTAGTAAAAGGCCAAAACATCACATTTCATTTTTTTTCTTTACCTCCTAACCCTTCCATCCCATTTCTCTGGGATGGGGTGTCCTTATATAACAGTCCCTCATCTCAGTTGAGAGGTCGTATGAGGGCCAAGAGCCTCTTCATTCATTGGGGATCTATGAAGCAGTACCATCAGTGAAAAGTGTCTCATTGCCTGGGAGAGAGAACTACTAAACAAACAAATCAATAACCATACAATAGATAAAAAAGACTGAAAAATAGAAAAAATATAACTAATATATAAAAAATAAAAATTAAAAATAAGAAGTCTATGTCCAAGTTCCCTTTGGTGTGATAGTTGTAGTATTGATACCTTCTACTATATAGCTAAAATCCTACTATAAGTGAATAGATGCCATATGTGTCCTTCTGAGTCTGGATTAGTTCACTCAGGATGAGCTTTTCTAGTTCCATCCATTTGGCTACAAATCTTTCGTTTTTGCTAATCATTAGGGGTTTTGTTTTGTTTGTTTGTTTGTTTGTTTTCTTTTTCTTTTTTTTTTTCTTTTCTGATCAGTTATTGAGGGAGTCCCAGCCAGTGTCATCGAAGGCAGAGAAATGATTCATGAAGAAGTAAGAATAAAAACAATTTCACTTGACTTAGTCTGGATCAAATTTCAGGAGTTTGATGCCAGGTGGTTTATTGCCAGCATATTTAAGCACAGTATAATTTGGAAAAATGTTTCCTGGCCTAATATAATCCCTGGTGTACAAGGCTAGCATAATTAAACTAAAATTCAATTCAGGGTAAATGTCATTTCTTCCAAGAAGATAAGTTCTAAGCTACCTGTATTAGCTTAAGGGCCTAAGGAAGGATCTGGCATTGTCTGGGTCAGGTCATACAGATAGCATGGAGGTCATTTGGGCTGTTAGACACCACATCCAGTCCTGGCTGTGGGAGATAAGGGAAGTCCCTAGTTATACAAGTAATATAAGGGTCATTTAGATTACTAGTTGCCTCCAGTACTGGTTGTGGAAGTTTGATATGGTCTGGTCCAACAGATAATGCAGATCACCAGGCTATTAAACACCTCTAATTCCCAGCTTTGTGGATGGAAGAAGAGGTTTTACATCTATTGAAAAGACAATCCTGAGTGCTCAACATTCCAGGTTTATCTGAAGATCTGTGGGCTTAAGGACTTTCATGTTGGCAACATCTCTCCCTTCCAATGTTTGAAAGAAAAAATAGCGATTGTGATAGAGGCCAAGGTTGAATGCATTGCCTCTATAGCTAGTCTAATTAATACATGTAAGTATAAGAGAATTATAAGAATAGCTAACAGATGCTGAATATAGGGGAAAACTATTTTAGGATAGCCATTCAAAGGTCACTTGAGAAATTTTTGTCTATATCTTTATGAGAGTCTTTAATTTGACCATCTATAGTATGGGGAAAATCTGACACATTTAAGGAACACATACCAGGAAATTGTTGCCATCCAAGATTATACTTCAGTAACAAGTATTAGTCTTTGTCAGATTTAAATTTTTGGTCTATAATATATAAGAAATATATAAGAAAATATATAGAGGCCCCTCACACAGTAGTTGGCCACCACAGAACATACTCCATGTTATTTGTTATTGTTCACTTTTTATTTTGTTTTGTTTGATTATTTTGCTCATTTCTTTTCTTTATTTTTTATTTTGTCTGTCTTTAGTTTGGGTTTCTTGAGAGGGAAAGAGAACTTTAAGTTCAGTGAGTAAGGAGATTATAAAGATCTGAGAGGAGTTGCGGAGAGGAAAGAATATGATCAAAATATATTCTGAATGTACCACAGCTTTTTTATCCATTAGTCAGTTGATGGGCATCTGGGTTGTTTCCAGATTCTACCATTACAAATAAAGCTATAAACATAGTTGAGGAGATGTATTTGTAGACTGGTGAGGAATCATTTGGATGTACACCCAGGAGTGGTATGGCTGGGTCTTGAGGTAGAGCTATTCCAAGTTTTCTAAGATATCACCAGACTGGTTTCCATAATTGTTGTACAAATTTGCACTCCCACCAGCAATGGAGGAGTGTTCCCCTTTCTCCACAACCTCGCCAGCATGTGCTGTCATTTGAGCTTTTGATCTTAGCCATTCTGACAGGTGTGAGATGAAATCTTAGAGTCATTTTGAGTTGCATTTCTCTGATGATTAAGGACGTTGAGCATTTCTTCAAGTATCTCTCAGCCATTAGGGATTCCTCTTTTGTGAATTCTCGGTTTAGTTCTGTACCCCATTTTTTATTAGGTTATTTCGTTTTTTGGTGTTTAATTTCTTGAGTCCTTTATAAATTTTAGATATTAGCCCTCTGTCAGATGTGGGGTTGAAAAAGCTGTGATACATTTACACAGTGGAATACTACCCAGCAATCAGAAGCAAGGAAATCATGGAATTCACAGCCAAATGAATGGAACTAGAAAAGTTCATCCTGAGTGAGCTAACACAGATCCATAAAGATCTGGCATCTTTTCATTTATAACTGGATTTTAGCCATATAGTACAGGATAAGTATCTTACAACCAACAGACAGAAAGGAATAGAAACATGGACATTGTTACCTGTTAGTGGGACACTTTGCCCTAGTGGAGCTGCCATGTAGGCACCCAGTGTAAGAGGAAGTTCTTAGCCTTCATATGGCTGCTGAACTGAAGGGAGCTGATATGTAGGGCACCCCAAACCAGAGGAGTAAGATAGGTGGGAGAAGAGTGGGAGGGTGAGAGGGTAGGTCGGTCCCGGAGGGGTGGAGGGAGGGGACTGTGATGGAGATGTAAATTGAAGTAATAGTAATAAATAGACAGTAATTTTTTAAAGTTAAATATATATACATATCTGAGTAAAAACTGTTAAGTAAAAATTTTAATATTCAATAATGTATACTTAACATCCACTTTTTTCTCATGTTTCCTGGGTATGAGTGTAACTATAATCAAGGAAAAAAATAACATTATTTAATAAATGTAGAAAAAGAATTTGAACACTTAAAGGCTCTTCAAAATAATAACTTGAATGAGGCTTAGAGTAATTCACTGGTAGAGAGCTAGTCCAGCAGCAATGAGGTCTTAAATTTAATAGCAAAATAAAAAATAAAAGCAAGCAAAAATTAAGCTATGCAGAAACTAAGTAAAACAGGAACAAATCTCAACAGAGGAGAATACACACAGCAAGCATAACCAAATTTTTAGCAAAAGAGAAAATTTAATTCCTTCAACAATCAGGAGAGAAACAGGACACCAACTCTCATTTGCTTATTTTTTAAATTTTTAAGCAATGCAATAGGAGAAGATAAAGAAATAAAGCAGGTTTAAAAGGAACAAAATCAAATACCCTGTTTTGCAAGTCCGATCCTACATGCAGTAGACCCTGAGTGCCTACTCCAGAGACTCTCAGATGTGATAAACAAATTGGTCTCAGAGCAGGATACAAAGGATACAAAGGATACAAAGCAGTTCAAAAAAAAAAAAAATGCAGCTGTCCATTTCCAAAACCACACTCACTAGGAGCATCAGAAAGACACTTCTATTCACAGTGGCCTCAAAACTAAAACATCTGTGAATAAAAGTATCTAATATGTGATAAGAAGTCTACAGGGAATATTATAAATAGAAAACCACAGATGGTCAAAGACACTGTGATCATGGGTAAACAGTATTAGCTTTTTGGAAATAGACGTCTTTTCATGTCTATATATTTAGTGTGATCTTATCAGAATCCTGATGACTTTCTTCCCTGAACCAGAAAGGAAAGCTAAAACCTTATATTGAAGCACAAAATATCTTGAACAGCTAAGGAAATCCTGATCAAAAGCTATACTGGAGCCAGAGTGAGGGGAAAAAAAAGGAGGATGAGGAAGAATAGGAGAAGGGAGAGAAGAAAAAAAGGAAGAGGGAGAGGAAAAGGAAGCTTCCTGTAATATAGACGGGAAGATCTGTCAAGCAGACTGTTTAACAGAAGAGCATAATTTTATCATTTTCTTTACATTTCAAGGCTTTGTGCTGGTAGAAGTCAAGTCTATTTCTCTGAAAAAGTAGTTGTTATAGTTTATTTGTTGTTCACCAGGATGGAACACTTTCAAGAGTTTTCCTCTGTGTCCTGGTTACAATATGACATGTCTGGAAACTCTGCAACAGCATTTCCACATGACAAGTCTGGATTTTCTGCTATGTATTCAGGAAGAGTAAATGAGTACAAACCCATTAAGTCCATGAGTCCATGTCATGGTTAATAGCACTGACAGCTGCAAGGAACATCAATCATTCAGAAACTCCTAGTCTGCACTGGAGCACATGGTCTGTAGGCCCAAAGATAATATTTAGTGGAAGCCCCTTTTGTGGAAGTGCTACATAGTGTGGCTGGATGCTTTCATATCTGAGTCATGTGTTAGTGTTATATCTATGGTTCTTTCAGAAACGCCATGTGAGCACATCCTGAAAATCCATGTAATTTTCAGTGGTCCTTACCAAGACATAAATTTCCAAACCTATCCTGAGTTCTAGATCTCCAAGTTGTTTTATCACAAAACAGATGGGAGATTTTTGGTTTTCTATGGTAACGTTTAACTTAAGTGATCACCTTCCATATGACTTTCCTCTTCATTTACAGTATTCACCACACTTCAAAGCTTTCTTCGGCTTCTTACATCTGAGCCCACTCCGTAAGGCTTTCGTCTCACCACTTCCCTGAGCCTGACCTGTGCACAGAGAATCAGTGTTGCCCATGTACAATCTTGTCCTGCCTCATCTATGAGCAGCAGTAGAGCAAACTCAAGGGGTTGAGGGAACAATCATCTCCTGGTTTTTATCCTTGCTCCTAAATGCCACTTTGGTCATAATTACTATTCTAAATGAGCACATTATTAAAAGACTAAGCCCCTTTCATCAGTCTGCCAACAATCATCCTGACATTATTGGTGATTTCACAATCTCTTTATCAAAAATATTTCCATGTAATTCTTCAGGTATTATTCAGGTTTATAGTTTGAATCTACCTTTTACTCTCTTGATCTCCCATTGGAAAACACATTATTTAAACTATTGAAAGATTAGTTGTATTTAAAATGAGAGTGTTAAACATTAAGGGAAAACTGCTCTCTACAGTGTTTTCACTTGTATTTCTGTTGACTTTCATAACAGTAACCCAGACACTTATTTGCTTTTATTTAAAATAACAATGTAGTTCAGACCTTTAATCCCAGCACTTGGAGGCAGGAGCAGATGGATCTCTGTGAGTTCAAGGCTAGCCTCATCTATAAAGTGAGTCCAGGACAGCCAGAGATACACAGAGAAAGCCTGTCTTGAAAACACAATAAATAAACAAACAAATAAATGAATAAATGATAAAAACAATCTAGACATTGCTAGACCAATAGACATAAGATTATCATCATATGATAACTGATCTAAATAAAACTGTGGGAAGCTGTTAATTCTATATTTTTATAGCTCTCTCTACATTTATCTTTTCTACTTGGTATTAGCCACTTCTAGGGGAACTTCATTCTGCTATGCTGTGTGTTTTTGCTTCCAATCTTAGGAGTTCACCATTAAAACTAACTCTTAATGTCCTATAAAACTCCTGCTTGTTTTCCTCTAAACAGAGCTGTGGTGATAACTTTCAAGATGCATTATGTTTATTTCCTTTGGTCAGAATTACTTCAGATAACTGAGAGTGAAACGGTAATTTACCTGGAATACTGTGTGCCTCCCTGTGAAATGTCTAAAGTTTCTGGCACATCCATTTAGGCCTTCTTTGGTAACCATTATTGCATTCTTTTTATTAGTGTCTTGTTGCTCATTTGCCATCTGGTATCTGCAGTGACTATCCTGAAACACAAGTTTCTGGCAAGTAAAGAGAGGACAAACTCTGGGTAACTTTCATGTTGATGGAAGAATATATCTTCTGGAAAGATGGAGGCAAAATGACAAGACTGCTTACAGAATGGATAAACTTATCCATTTTGATTTTTTCTTCCTGTGTTCATGTGCACAGATGAAGTTACACAAGTCCCTCTATTTACTATTCTATAGTATACATCTCCATACATTTTAAACAGTAACACAAATTAAGTATGAAGTAGATGCACAATATGTGTTGAATAAGAGAGTAACATGAGTCAATAATAGCAAAGTAGGGAAATTTGTTCTAAACAAAAGAACATTTATTCGTGAATGTGGGTGTATGAATGTGTGTGTTTATGTGTGAGCATGCATGTCTTCATACACATTTAAATCTAAAAGACTATATATATATATATATATATATATATGTAGAGAGAGAGAGAGAAACAGACAGAGAGAGACAGAGAGGGAGAATTTGGTAAATAGCACAGGATTATTAAATAACATAAGTTTGTATGAATGGCATTGAGTGACATACACACACCTGACATCATAGACCTAGCTTTAAAGTATTAAAAGAATGTCCAAGATTAGAGAAGACCATATTAGACAAGGAAAATTTTATTATCTCCTACACACAATTTTATTTATTAATCCTTGATCCAAAAACCAAAGAGATTATTTAGAAAAGGGAAAATTGCAAATGAACTAGTATTTATTTGCATGTCAGTACATTAGAATTCAATGTTTCCGTCCTCTGTGATGAAAAGGGCATTAATTCCTGTGTATGAAGTGCATATTGTGAATGAGGTTCAGCTGAGCTGTGAGGGAAGATGCAAGATTTTCATGAAACAGCTGAGAAGTGAACTCTAGTAAGTCTTGGTCTTGCTAGCTTGTGTTGACTTTCGGACCGGAGAACATAACTGACTTTTAATGAATCAGATACAATTCATATTTAGATGAATTCACTAAGGAATATTCATCAGGGATGACTGACGTTGGGACATTGTCCTAAGGAGAATGAGCACCATTCTACAGAGAATACTCACAGTCATTTTCATTTTGGAATTCCTAAGTGGAAGTTTGGCAAATGGATTCATAGCATTTGTGAACTGCATGGACTGGGTTAAAAGAAGAAAACTCTCTTCAGAGGATCAACTCCTCACTGCTCTGGCCATTTCCAGAATCACTGTACTCGGGGTACTACTGCTAAATTGTTGGCTATACATAGTAAACCCAACCTTATTGATATGTAAAACTTTTTTAAAATAACACTTGTTGCCTGGATCATGACCAGTCATTTCAGTATTTGGCTAGCTACCAGCCTCAGCATCTTTTGTTTTCTCAAGATCAGTACATTTTCCAACCTTCTTTTCCTCTCCCTGAAGTGGAGAGTTAAAAAAGTGATTTTAGGTACATTGCTTCTATCTCTGGTTTTCTTGCTTTTAAACATATCACTGGGATGGACCCAGGTTGATTCCTGGATTAATGGATCCAAAGGAAATATGTCTTACTTTCTCAAGTCAAGTGATTTTGAAAACTTTCCCAAGATCGTTTCATTACAAAATTTTATGTTCACACTCATACCCTTTGCAGTGTCCTCAGTAGCTTTTCTCCTGCTCATTTCCTCCCTCTGGAAGCATCTGAAGAACATACAGCACAACGCTCAAGGATCCGGAGATGCCAGCACTGCAGCCCACATAAAGGCCCTGAAAACTATTTTCAGCTTCCTGATACTCTATGTCAGTTACATTTTTTCACTGTTTTTTCAAGTTTGGGCATTTGAAATGGAGGTACATCTGTTCATTCTCATTGCTAAGAGTATTTTGGCAATTTTCCCTTCAGTCCACTCATTTGTCCTGATTCTGGGAAATAGTAAGCTGAGTCAGGGTTTGCCTTTGCTGATGCAGAGGTTGAGGTTCTGATCCAGAAAGGCTGATCCCCATGGTCCAAGGAGATGCTTGAGGTCATCTTACATCTTTTTTTTAATTAATTTGTTTATTTTACATTCCAATCACCACCACCCTCCCAGTTCAAATTGTTAGGGGATCCACTTGAGGACCAAGCAGCCCATCGGCTTCATTCGTCTATTGGGCCTAGGATCAGTCCATGAAAGTTGTTTGGTTGGTGGTTCAGTCTCTATGAGCCCTCTTGTGTCCAAGTTAATTAGCTATATGGGTCTTCTTATGATGTCCTTGATCCCTCCAGCTTCCTCAAACATTCTTTAACTTTCTTCAAGATACCCTGATTTTTGCCTAAAGTTTGAGTGTGGGTCTCTGCATCTGTTTCTATTATCTGCTGGATAAACTTTCTCAGATGGCAGTAATGTTGGGTTCCTGGGTTCCTGTCCAGATCCCTCCATCTACTTCCAATGTCTATTTTATCTCCCCTACTTAGAAGGAGTTAACCATCCTCCCTTGAGCCTACCTTTTTACTTAGTTTCTAGAAAATAGGATCACAAGAATTTCTCTAATTAAGAAATTTCTACTTTTGTAGAGGAATTTTAAATTCATCAACATGGCTTCTCTAGCAAGGGATCATATCTAAAAACTTCGAGGTCTGTGTGATCCAGCCAGAATGTTGCAGCATGCCTTTAATCTCTCTGGCTAAAATGGATAACTTTAAACCCTCTGGCTGGAGTATGTTAAAGTTAGTTTGTAGAAGAAAACAGCCATGTTAGAAAATGACATCTAATTGAGGGGCTGACAAAGTGATGAATCAGAGAAAGATTTGACAGAATGAGTCAGAGATAGGAGAGAGACAGAGAGAGAGAGAGAGAGAGAGAGAGAGAGAGAGAGGAGGCAGTTTTACTAGGACAGTTTTACAGAGACAGAGACAGGTTGGAGAGAGAACAAGCTAGAAAGCTAGACACAGGTGAAGATGAAACAAGCCACAGATTGAGAAGCCAGAATATTAGAACAGATTTCAAGAGTTAATTTAAGGCAAGCAGAGAAATTCAGTCAGAAGCTGAGAGAAGCCAGTTTGAATCAGTCAGGTTGGAGAAGAGTTTGGGCCAGAACTGCTGAGTTGAACCGGCTACCCATAAAGAATGAGAAAGGGTGAGCTTATTCAGTAGTAAACCTCCTAGATGACAATTATACCTGGTTAAAAAAAAAAGTTACTTTTTCATACTTTCAGTGTGTTCTTTTAGCTTTTACTTTGAGAGTTTTACATGAGTATGTCTAGATTAAGCGATGCCCATATGTGATGTCCTGAGCAGTATACACATGAATAGGTCTTTTATTGTTTTATATAAAGACAGAGAATATCTTTCTATTAGCTAATTGTATGATCAGTTTTGTTAACCTTTTCCAGACTTGAAAAACAGAATTCTATAATATGTAAAAGTATGTAATGTTATGCATGAAAACAATAGTTACTAAAACAAGAATGTTACATACCTGGTCAGCTCATGCTAGCTTGAAGCATCCTGCAAAACTCTTTCTTTTGCTATCTCAAATACTTTGTCATCAAGAAGGCTACTCTTGACCTGGATGCAGTTGATATTGAAACCCAAATGGAACTGAAATGAAAAGATGGGACTTATGAAGTGTTGAAAGAAAAACACACATATCTCTCTGCTAGTGTAGATAAAGTTTAGGAAGAAAGCACAGTGGATATTCAAACACCAAATACTTGGACAACATAGAGGGAATGCCATTTCTGTATTTAGGGTATTTCAGTGTATACTAAATGAATCAAGTGATTAATTCTATCTTCATTGCACAAGAAAAATATGTAATTTCTTCTGCTTTCCAAAATTCAGATAGATGTACATATTCTCTGTCTATTGCTTCAATGAGTAATTATTAAAATAATGTCAGAATTGGCAAAAAAATACCTACAATATAGGATGCTTCCTAGAGTTTCCATCAGTACTCCAAGCCAATGAAAATCTGCAAATGTACTATAGAGGCTTCTTAAATGAAATTGAATGTTTCACTGAACTTGGAGATGAATACTTTAAAAAATACATTTTGTTACATAGGTCCAGCAGTATCTTTCATTGTAGAATTGCTGATCCACCAACCTAAGACCATTAGATGGAGAAAAGTGACTGAATTAATGTCTTGAACACACTTTTTTTTTGCAACTTCCCACTGTTTCTCCAAATATCTCTTTTCCCTATGTGAAAGGAAAAGAGATTTGTATTTACAAACTTGATTTTAATAGGAAATCACCCTCATGAATAAGCTAAATCATAATACTGGAACAGGCTTGGTGGCTCATGGCTTTAATCCCAGCACTGTGGAGGCAGAAACAGTCAGATCTCTGTGAGTTGGAGGCCAGGCTGGTCTAAAAAAACTGAGTCCAGGACAGCCAGGGCTACTACACAGAGAAACCCTGTCTCAAAACACCAAAAAAAAAAAAAAAACCCTGGAACTTATCCAAAATAAGATGCTTTGTATGTGACAGTCTTTGACATGTTTAGTGTTAAGAAACAAAAATAGATTTTGATTTCTCTAATCAATTCTAAACAGGTAGAATGTATTTTTTTATTTTTTTCCTTTATTTTTTATTTCTTCAAGTTACATCTCAATCGCAGTCCCCTCCCTATTCCCCCTCCAGTCCCACCCTCCCACCTTCAACCCCCCATCCTCTTCCCTTTAACCACAAACGATCTTACTACAGATTACATACCTATGGTACAGAGTATTTTGAAGAATCCATGTGAAAGTACATGAAATTTGACCAAAGTGGATCAAGAAAGGCACATGTTCAAAATATGAATTACACACTGTAGTCTCTCAAAGGTTATTCTCAGTACCAATAAAACTAATGTAACAAAATTTATTTGTAAAATATATTAGTAACTGAATCATGCATTAATGTTGATTTATTTTTATAGTTGTTAATTATATTCATGTTTTATATAAATTCTTTTTTCAGATTATTTTAAATTCAAACACTTGCTTTATAGAATTTTAGTCTAAATATTTACAAAAATATAGCATGTAAAGTCCATGTAGGAAACAATATCAGAAGAAATATTGAAATATTTTAATAGGAAAATAGAACCACTGAAATAACTCATAGCTATTAGATCTTGGCATTGTTCCATCCTATAGTAATCTCTACTATTTGGTTACTATTTGGAGAATGACTTTAGCTGTGCTAATATGGAAAGAGCACTCTGTAAACATTTTCTATACTCTTTGGAGATTACTTTAAAAATAAACATGTCTCTCAACAGAAGAATGGTTAAAGAAAATTTGGTGTATTTCCACAGTGGAGTATTATTTAGTTGTTATAGAAAATCACATTATTAAACTTTCAGGGAAATAAATAGAATTAGAAAAAAATAGTCTTGAGTGAGTTAACCTAGATCAGAAAGATAAATATACTATTTGTTCACATGCATGTAGATTAGTCATTAAATAAATGATAACCAAACTAAAATCTATAGACACAAACAGATTAGGTATAGAGAAGGAGATGAAGGGAGACACATGAATCTCCCCGGAAGGGAGAAATAAAATAGATTTTATGGGTGGCCTGGGGGGATGAGGGAGAACAGGAGAATCAGCTAAGGAGGGAAGAGGAAGTGGGATTGAAGAAGCAAATGTGGGAAGAGACAGCTATAATTGAGGGGCATTTGGAGGATAATATAGGAACTTAGTAGAGTGGAAACCTCCTTAAACATATAAAGGTGGTCATCATGACATCTCCAAATAATGAGGGAGACAGAGTCTCAATTGGCTATCTCTTGTCACCAAAGAAGCTTCCAGTACCTGGTCTGGTTTATGGTTAACTGAATTTTTGGTCAAAGGGTCCCACAGGAATCCTCAAACAACCTAAGCTGTTAACAAGATTACAGGTTGCTCTCCACAATCTGACAGCAAAACCCCATTTCTGAAGATAACATCCACATACATCATTGAACAAGTGAGCTTGAGCTGGTGCTTACATAGAAACTACACAGAAACTTCACCCCTACACTAAGTGCAGGAAAGTACTCTGTAGGCTTCCAAAAGAGAAATATAAACATCAACCCATCTACAAAACATTTGATCTACAATGCTCTCTTGTCTTCAAAATACAATGGGGCAATAGTGGCACAAAACCTATGGGAGTAACCAACCAGTGTCTGATTAGACTTAAGGTCCACTCAAACAGAAGGAACCCATATCCAAAGCTGCTTGCATAACCAAGAAACAAAACTCAGCGACCTATGGTAAAATCAGTTACTATTGGTCTTAAAAAAGGAAAAGTAATGATAAAATGACCTCTAGTGATAGTCTGCTATACTCATAGATCTATGCCTTGTGCAGTTGTCATCAGAGAAAGCTCCTCCTGCAGCAGACGGGGACAAATATAGAGACCCACAGACAGACATCACACACACACACACACACACACACACGAGAGAGAGAGAGAGAGAGAGAGAGAGAGAGATACTGAAATACACACATCTAAACAGGATGTCTCCATAATATCCCTACCATCAGAGCTCAGGGAACCCCACAGAAGAGGAGGTAGAAGTGTAAGAGCCAAGATGAGGACACCAGGAAAACAGACCCTTTAAATTAACAGAGCAAAGCTCATATGAACTCACAGAGACTGAAGTAGCAAGCACAGAACTTACACAAATCTGCAACTATGTTATATATATACTCTGCAAGTACATATACTGTGCAAGTATGTTATAACTTTCAGTTTAGTACTTTTATGGGACACCTGAATGTGTGAATGAGTGGGTCTCTGATTCTTGTGCCTTCTCTTGCGTACACTTTCCTTCTGTTGGTTTGCCTTACCCAACTTTGATGTGATGATTGTTTGTTTTACCTTCTTAAATTTCTTTTGTTTTATTTTGTTTTGTTTTGCTGTTCTCTCTTAGAAGACTTGTTATTGTTATTGTTTTTCTTTTGGTTTTTCAAGACAGGGTTTCTCTGTGTAACCCTGGTTGTCCTGGATTTGCTTTGTAGACCAAGCTGGCCTCAAACTCACAGAGATCTACCTGCCTCTGCCTCACAAGTTCTGGGATTAAAGGAATGCACCACCACTCCAGACTGACTTTTGTTTTCTAATAAGAGACAGAAAGGAAGTAGATCTGTATGGGAGGGGAAGTAGGAAGAAACTTGGAGGAGTAAATCAGGGGAGAAACTGTAATCAGAATATACTATATGAGAAAATAATCTATTTTCAATAAAAGGGGGAAGTTTCCCAAATAATCATAACACAAATATATATTTTAAATTTAAAATTGCAATTCTATTCTGATATTTAATTTAAAAGGTAGATTATAATATTGCATGAAATAAGGTAATAGAATAAAATGTACCTAGGCTTCTAGATAAAATATAAAAATTACATAAACTCTTGGAAATCAAATCTACTAAATCAGTAATTTAAACAGAATATATAAATTATTCATTTAAAAAACTTCACAGAAATAAATTTGCTTTATACTAAGAGTCTATCCATAACATTAGTCTCAAATTTTAGAATTCTTGGAGCCTTTTATCATGTTCATGGATGTGCAATTGCCATTTGAATGTATATTGTATTCTCCAAAATGATTCTCCACCATGTATCACAATTCATTTTTGTTTCAAAAATTAAAACTTCTAAATCACCCTCATTATCCTTTTAATTGAAAAACATGCTATGAAGTTATTATCATACATTGTGTTTTCATATATCTGGGTGAAGAGGTACATATTAAATTATTATCAATATTTATAGTTAAAATGGTAGGTGGTGTTAATCCTTAAACCCCCCATTATAAATAAGCACACAGAAACCTGATGAATTTTAACAAGTCTTAGCCTGAATTGTTCAATGTTAGCCTATCTAAGCTAGCCCATAATTCTATTCCCCAAACATGACCCCATATATACATATGTTCCCTAGGCTGTTGCTATCCATGCTATGCGGATGTTCCAGGCCATATGGAATCAGGTTCTTTTCTCAAACCCATGCTATGTGTCCTCCTTCCTGCTCCTGGCTTCTTCTTTCCCTCTATCTCCCTGATCCAAAAGCCAGCACACCTTAGCCCTGCCTATCTCTCTCTTTTCCCAATCTCAGGCCTCATTATTTTATTAAAGCCAATCAGAGACAATGGTTAGCAAGCAAAGTAGCAAACTGCAAGCAGGCCTCTAGGAGCAATTAATTAACATTTAGAATACAGAATAGATCACTGCCTCAATTCCCTCCTTTTGGTCTAATAAAAAGACTAATTTTAAAACTATATACAGTAATAATCAATATGAAATAATCAGGAAAATCATATGTAAAAGTTACATAGAGTAGCCTATTTGTATCAGGCAACCTTGAAGAAAAAAAATCATCTATCTATATTGGTAGGTCTAAAGTTCTGAACCTAAATATTTTCTATCATATCCTATATTTATAACTTAAATATTTTATTTAGATTTTAAAATATCCTTTTAAATCCTAAACAACTTAAGTTCAACTGAAAATTCATATCCATTATGTTTTAACCCCATCAAAGATTTAAGAAGGGATAAAGTTATTATTTGAGTGAGTAAGAAGTACAGGAGAGCAGCTTCCAGAATGGAAAAATGACAGTTTTCTGCTTAGACAGTCTCGAATATCTCTCAATACCATTGTAGCATCATTTTCAGCCTTCTGGCCAAGCAAATCTCACAGACTTAATTGTGTAGCAGGAAATAAGAAGGATCTGCCTATTCTGTCTCTGCAGAATCAGGCCTTCAGCTTACTTGCATTTGAGCTCTGGTCCATCTTTGAATTGTATATAGTCTGTTGAGAGAGCAGGGGAGTTTCTGTCCATTAGGAATTATCTCCTGATGGAGATTTTTAGATGCTCATCACCACCTTCCAAGTCAAATGGGAGGTGTCAGGAGCTGACTGTCTCAAGTCAAAGAATTGTTGAAATAATTAAAAAAAACATTTTAAATGCCATTTTCTGTAAGCCTCTGAGGGTTCAGAAGACATCTATTCATTTATTTATAAAAATCTATCTATCTATCTATTTATCTGTCTATCTATCATCTATCTGTTATGTCTGAACAGACAAACTGTATATATCATTAACCATTTACTATCTGTTTAACTTAGTAAGCCTATTTTTGTGATAAATTAAGGCTAGTATTTGACATGACCAGGAGTTTGACTGACCAGCCATCAACCTGTATTACCCAGACTCCTAAACAGATTGCAATAACAAGCCACAGAAGGATTGGAAGTAAACTTGTACTTTTAAATGAATTGTATCGGCACAATAATTATATAAGTGTTGAAATATAAATAATGTGTGTCAAAATGTCTTTAAATCTGTGTCAATATACAAGATTCTATACTAATGTAACAAAAGATAACCTTATTTTGAGAATAGCAATAGCTCTAAGTTGTAGAGAAGATTCATATAATCTACCCTTATATCTTATCATTTCTATATTATATACCCATATTCCCCCTCTTTTTTCTTTTCAAGTCTTCTCCCCCTATATAAGAGAGAAAGAAGAATAGAGAAAAGAAAAAGAAAGACAGAAATCTCTGAATCTCACCTCCTATACCTTGCTTAAAACTACCATTTAACAACTTGCAAACAGTCCCCCTGAACGACATCTATGACCCAACAAATGACCAAAGAATCATCCATTCCATCTTTTGGGAATGGAGCGTCGCTCTCTTAAAATTTCTTTCTGGTAATTTGGATGCAGGAAACCTGTTTGGGGGCCCAAATAAAATGAAAAAATGGTTAGTCAAGTTGGATAACAATGCACTTTGTTATCTAACAAAGTACATTTGTTGTCCAGTCTCTATGTGTTCAGAAATTTGAATGTCCTAAGTAGTTTGTAGTCTGAAATTGAACATTGGTGGAAAAGTTCAGGGCTTTGCTGAAGTTCTGGCTGGAAAAGTTTGTGAGGCTGGATCATCTGGGCTACTTGTCCTGTCTTCTTTGGTGTCTGGTCCCTTTGTTCTGATAATATATAATTTCTCACAAGTAACATGTAGTTCTGTAATTACAAAAATGCCTGAAATTGCAGGACGTGCAGATCAATTAAGGACAAATTTCTGCTCTTTGTTTGAGCAGGAGAAACACCTTTGTAAGTCTTCATTCATGCCATCTGAAAGGATGGCATGTAATAATAAGTCATGTGGTCATATGGTTTTATGTAGTCAACAAGATTTTTATTGGATATATACATATATATGTATATTATTGGACAAATTATATATATATATATATATATATATATATTTGTCTTAGCCAGTCTGAGCTGTTTCCACATAATAAAATCAGCAAATGTAAGTTACCTGTTTGTTCTGTTGTTTATAATCAAGATCTTAGGAGCACTTTCCAGTCAAATCTGATTTCTATCAGTTTGGATGGAAGACTTAGCTTTTCTTTCTTGTTGACATAAACAAAAAAAACTTCTCTCCCAAAATGACACAGCTTTTGTCCTCCAATTTGTTAAAATTAACAGTCCATAGGTCTGCTATATTTTGATTTCCCATAAAGGGGATAAATAAAACCATCATTATTATTACCATCTTAATTATTATTACATATATACAGTTATATATAATCATTTTTAAGTTGAAAATTCAGCATAAGCCTGTATGGAGTTTAAATATTTTCCTCTGCAGTTGACATAAATTTATTAACTGATTGAGACAGGTTGTTTCTGTGTAGCTAGGGCTGTTTGTAGATTAGTTGGCCTCAAACTTACAAGGAACTTATCTGTCACTGTTTTAGTCTCCCACATTTTGGGATCAAAGGCAGTGCATTTATATCTTTTCTTTCCTTTTCTCCTTTCCTTGGAGATTTAATTTCTATGTAGACATATCCATCCTTATTGAGACAGGGTTTCTCTGTGTAGTCTGGGCTGTCTTGATTTTCTCTGTAGAGCTCTGTAGATTAAACTGGCCTAGAACTCACAAGGAACCTGTTTTTCCTCGTCTCCCAAGTTTTGGGATCAAGATATTAATTTAATTAATTGAATTATAACGCCATCAGAATTTCATGAAAACATACTAAAATAAGTAATGATTGGTAATGCATATTTAACATAAACTTTTGTCATATTTGCCAGTTATAAAAATACTAAAATATATTATAAAACAGATGAAAGCCTAATAGCTTTTTAGTGGTGTGGTGAAGAGTGACAATAGTGCTCGGGATGCTGAAGTCAGTGCTACTAAGTCTTCAGTATCATAAATACCTATGGATATTCAGAAGCCATACAAGGTTTATTAGGACTTATTTTATTTTCACACACACACACACACACACACACACACACACACACACACACACAAAATCTGTCAAACCACACAGTTGATTTTACAGAACAAATAATTTCATTGTTAATAAATTTCATTGATTCAGAGCTTCATTCAAAATATTATGTGGTGAGCATCCTTACTTTGTATATTTGGAGAATATTTAACACAAATTAATGCTATGAAAACAATATGGACAGATGCAATAGATAAACCCCCAAAAGAATGTTGTAGTATTTAGGTAGCAGATAGTGATGCATTTCAACATCTTTTCACCATTCACAAATCTGTAATATCACTTTTTATGTGAAAAAAAACAAGACTCCTATATCACCTAGGATGTCAGAAAGGTAGATAAAACACTTAGCAAATGGGAAGTCATGTGCCTAACTTACATAATGCACCAATGGGAAAAAATGTTCATAGCTATAGTCGGAATGTACTGGAAGGAAAAATGTAAGAGGGTAGTAGTCTTGGTGCTTAGAGTTCATATTACTAAAATTTTTATCTGACATTTAATGCACATCTAAAAATTCAGAGTAATTGTTTATGATCATTATTAAATAGATCTCAATTGCATTATCCAGCTTCCATTTGTACTTCATATTATGGCCTCATTCTCTTCTTTCAGAAAGATGATCATACATTAGGTGCATAATTGTTTATAATAATTACTTATTTTTTGAGATTTTTTTTTCATGGGCTGCTACTTACATAGTGAAATAGCTCAGGGCTCAAAACTTAAAGAAATTGTGCCATCTCTACTTTCAAATAAAGCATTTCTTTGCATCGTGTAAATGTAGGACTAACTTCAACTGTTCTACAACATTTTCAAACCTATATTCACAGACAATTTTCTATGCTTATCTTTTCTAATGATATCTATTCCTAACCAGCTAGTGTATATTTTACCTAGTTAAGATGATTGTATGATGGTCCATAGTAATGGTTGTACCAGAAAAAAAGTCATAATTATTAGTGTATATAATCTGGGCCAAATATCTCATATATTCACATTTTATGCACTGTAAGAAATCTGAGAGCTATCCATTTTGACCATCACCATTTGTTGAAGATGTTGTGTTTTCTAATGTGTATTTTTGGCCTCCTTATCAAAAATCTGGTGGCGGTAAGGCCATGGACTTTTATCTGGGTCCTGAATTCTATTCCATTGATCAATGTGCTTGCTTTCTAGTCTCATTCTGTTTATATTGTAATAGTTTTATATTAAAATTTGAAATCAAAGAAGGGGTCTTCTTCTAAATTCTATTGTGGTTTTTGTCTTGATTGAACACTGACCATTCAGACATAGTAAATATCATACAATCTTTTTTTCTGAATCAATGCTTGTGGGAGGAAATGAAAATTTAGCAGAAAAGTTAAGCTAAAATTGTTCTTGAAAGTAATACTTATCTCTGAAACGCAAAAAGTTGTATTGATTCCAAGAAAACTAGATTTTTTATTAGAATCCTTAGCTAGAGAAAAGATTAAAAGTAAATAATCTGTATAAATGTGAACACAGATGATATTGTACAGACATTTTATGTGTAATTCAAAGTCATTCAGAAGAAACTAAACCATGCATTTAATAAATAGAATTTAAAAATTTAGAAAATCATCACATAATTTATTAGACACTCTGTTATTAATAAAAACATAGTAAGAATGAGCATGTTTAAATAGGGCTCTCTTGGTAGTAGCAAATAGTTTCTTGGGAATAAGTCTCACACACTGTATTTTGAGACAATTATTAAATTCTGTGTCAAAAAAACTAAAAAAAAAAAAAGGAATGGATGTACATGCATCCCTCAGTCTTAAGTAGATAGAATAAATTTACAAAAGCAGGCTTTGTGGCCTACATTTTCAGCCCAAGATTGTAAACAAACAACTTCCTGCATTTTAAACTAACAATATAAATATAAATATTTTAAAACTAAAAGTGGATCGTTTTTGTAAAAATTCTAAATCTCATACCTAATAATGAAATAGTAGGCTTTAAGGCTGAGCATGCTTTTGGGACCTGTTTTACCATTCTGGACAATGTAGGCTAATATAGCTACCTGATATGAGTGAGAGACAGCAGTGCCTCCACTTCAGTGATCAGGCTATTGAGATAATGGGCATCAAGACAATGAACTTTCTCATAGGAGTTCAGTTATGTGAAGGTAGAAAGATTGTATCATGCAGCCTCTTGTATCTCTTTATTGCAGGGATTTTTCTGCTATCTTCCCATTTTAGTATCGTGTGTCTTCTTTGTTGGATCAGACAGACAAAATGAATTTATTGGCTTTGTTTTGAAATCAGAGGAAATTCTGACAATTGGTGAATTTCTCCCCCAATTGGTACATTTGGGGCTTTGTTTTTCAGGGTCCATTTGGTCCATTTGCAATCCTTTTGAACCATTTCAGTGACTACCACTTGGAGACTGGCTTTGTCTTTGGAGTTCTGCATAGCAGAGAGGTCTATTCATCTCTATGGGCTAATACACCATTTGTATGATAACCCTATTGCATCAATTTTGATAATACTGATCTGATGAATGTGGGGTAAACTTGTGCTAACTCATTAGATATTTAATATATCTGTATTCTGTTGGTCTTTTTACATTGTGCTCATAATGTTCAAAAATACCTCTAGGTACTTTGGATTTTTTTTCATACAAGCACATGATTGTCAGAGAAGCTTTAACATCAGCCTACACAGGGAATAGAGGCTTCTCTGGATATGAATAGACTTGATATTCACAGAAAACAGGTTCATTATGACATTCTCAGTGAAAGGAATTATAAGTCAGAAGTACTACTCACCTTATTATACTTCTACATGGCGACTAGACCCTGAAGTTTTGAAAATGTCATTAGGACTGGAGGGCTTTCTGCCTTACTGGATGTATGTCTCTTACAAGTATTTCATTTCTGGAAATTCAGATGGCATATTGCAATATTAAAGGAAATTTTAATTTAATATGTACAGATATTAATACAGTATTATGAAGTCAATATATTTGGTGAATATGCTTATAAAAAAATTAATGAGGGCACTCGGACCTGTACACCCAAGAGGGAAAAACAGCCGCACCACAAGAGCAAAGGTAAGTGAGATTATTTTTTCCGGAGTTTCCAACATGGCGGCACAGTGTGCACTGTAGCAGAGAGGAAAGGCAGAGACCTAATCCAGTCACAGCAAAGCAATTAGGAGCCAAGACTGCCTGCAAACAGAGCCCACAAATGTGTATTCTCCACAAATACTGGGGCAGGTGGGTCACTCACCCTAGAACCCAAGCATCTGAGGCAGTCAGCAACAGGCACACTGAGGCTGGCATCTGTTGTGGGTGGAGCTCCCTGCCTGCATAGTCAGCCTAGCTGGGGAGCCAGAACGACTGGGTCAGTGAGAGGAGAACACAGACCCAACCACAGCTCTACCTGCCTTTCTGAGGAGACCTGTCAGCTCCCAGGTCCTCAGAGGCTAGCCCTCTCCCCACTCCAATCCTCTCTATATTGGTCCAGTTGGGTCACAAGCAGTTGAGGAGAGTGGCAGCCACCCTCCTCTCCAAGAGCCAGTCAGTTTATTACAGGAACCTGACCGCCATCTGGAGGTAAACACCAGGATCTCAGGATCAGCCAACCCCCAGGGCAGGGAGTTTTCCTGAGCACCAAGGTCAGGTAACAAAAGAAACAAACAGATAACACCTGGGTCCCTCAGATGACAAAAGGTCAGCTAAAGAACATGGTAAAAAAAAAAACCCAAAACAAAAGGATGTCTCCAGATCCTAGCAATAATGCTACAGACAACTCTGGACAGCCCAACATAATTAAAGCGAAGGAAAATGACCTTAATCCTACGCTTATATTAATAATAGAAGGCCTAAGGGAGGAAATCAAACACCTCAGAGAGCAACAACAAAGTACTGCAAAGGAGGTGATGGAAACGAATAAAGCGCTTAAAGGAATGGAAGACCTGAAAAGGGAAGTTGAAGCAATGAAGAAAATCTAATCCGAGACATCCATAGAACTGCAAAACCTTAAGAAAAGAATTGGAACTACAGACACTAGCATCACCAACAGAATACAAGAGATGGAAGAAAGAATTTCAGGCTCAGAGGATAAAATTGAAGAAATTGATACATCTGTCAAAGAAAATGTTGAATCTAAAAAAGTCCTGACACAAAACCTTCAGGAAATCAAGGACACAATGAAAAGACGAAATCTCAGAATAATAGGAATAGAAGAAAGAGAAGAGTCCCACCTCCACGGACCAGAAAATATCTTCAACAAAATCATTGAAGAGAATTTCCCAAATCTAAAAAAAGAGATGCCTATAACTGTACAAGAAGCTTACAGAACTCCAAATAGATTAGACCAGAAAAGAAAATATTCCTGCCACATAGTAATCAAAACACTAAATGTACAGAACAAAGAAAGAATTTTAAAAGCTGCTAGGGAAAAGGGTCAAATAACATATAATGGCAAACCTATCAGAATCACACCTGTCTTTTCTTCAGAGACTCTAAAAGCCAGAAGGGCCTGGACAGACATCTTGCAGACCCTAAAAAACCACAAATGCCAGGCCAGACTACTATTCCCTGCAAAACTGTCAATCAACATAGATGGAGAAAACAAGATATTCCATGACAAAGCTAAATTCAAACAATATATATACACAAATCCAGCTCTACAGAAGATGTTGGATGGAAAACTTCAACCCAAAGAGGTTAACTACACACAAGAAAGCACAGGAAGCAAATAGCATGCCTGCAGCAAAACCAAAAGAAAAGAAGCTCACTCACACACTATTTCCACCAACATCAAGATGGTAGGAAGTAACAATCACTGGTCATTAATATCTCTCAACATCAATGGACTCATTTCCCCAATAAAAAGGCAGAGGCTAGCAGAATGGATGCGAAAACAGAATCCCACATTCTGCTGCTTACAAGAAACACACCTCAGCAAAAAAGATAGACATTATCTCCAAGTAAAGGGCTGGAAAAAGAAATACCAAGCAAATGGACCCAAGAAAAAAGCTGGAGTAGCAATTCTAGTATGAAACAAATTGGACTTTCAACCAACATAAATCAAAAGAGATGGGGAAGGACACTATATACTCATCAAAGGAAAAATCCACCAAGATGAAATTTCAATACTAAACATCTATGCCCCAAATGTAAGACCACCCACATTCATTAAAGAAACACTACTGAAGCTCAAATCCCACATTGAACCTCACACATTTATAGTGGGAGACTTCAACACACCACTCTCACCACTGGACAGATCAACAATGCAGAAATCAAACAGAGATATAATGAACCTCACAGATGTCATGAATCAAATGGAAATAATTGATATCTACAGAACATTTCACCCCAAAACAAAAGAATACACTTTCTTCTCGGCACCTCATGGAACCTTCTCCAAAATCGACCAGTCACAAAGCAAGCCTCAAGAGATACAGGAAAATTGAAATCACTCCTTGTAAACTTATCAGACCATCATGGAATAAAGCTAGGCTTCAACAATAACCAAAACAACAGAGAGCCTGCAAAAGCATGGAAACTGAACAACTCTCTCCTCAATGACCTCTGGGTCAGGGAAGAAATAAAAAAAGAAATTAAAGTCTTCTTAGAACTCAATGAAAATGAAGGCACAACAAACCAAACTTATGGGACACATTGAAAGCAGTGCTAAGAGGAAAGTTTATAGCTCTAAGTGCCTTCAAAAAGAAACTGGAGAATTCCTATACTAGCCACCTAAAAGCACACCTGAAAGAGCTAGAACAAAAAGAAGCAAACACTCCCAAGAGGAGCAGATGAGAGGAAATTATCAAACTCAGGGCTGAAATCAACAACTTAGAAACAAAAAGAACAATACAAAGAATCGACAAAACCAAGAGTTGGTTCTTTGAGAAAATCAACAAAATAGACAAGCCCTTAGCTAAACTAACTAAAAGCAGAGGGAAAATACCCAAATCAACAAAATCAGAAATGAAAAGGGAGAAATAACAACAGACATTGAGGAAATCCAAAGAATCATTAGGTCCTACTTCAAAAACTTGTACTCCACAAAATTGGAAAATCGAAACGAAATGGATGATTTTCTTGATAGATTCCACCTACCAAGGTTAAATCAAGAACAGGTAAACAAATTAAACAGTCCTATAACCCTTAAGGAAATAGAAGAAGTCATTAGAAGTCTTCTAACCAAAAAAAGCCCAGGCCCACATGGTTTCAGCACAGAATTCTACCAGACATTGAAAGAAGAGCTAACACCAATATTCTTCAAACTCTTACAACATAGAAACAGAAGGAATACTGCCAAACACATTCTATGAGGCCACAGTTACCCTGATACCTAAACCTCACAAAGACCCAATGGAGAAAGAAAATTTCAGACCAATTTCCCTTATGAACATGGATGCAAAGATACTTAATAAAATACTTGCAAACCGGATTCAAGATTACATCAAAAGTATCATACACCAAGATCAAGTAGGATTCATCCCAGGGATGCAGGGGTGGTTCAACATTGAAAATCCATCAATGTAATCCACCACATAAACAAGCTGAAAGAAAAGAACCACATGATCATCTCATTGGATGCTGAAAAAGCTTTCAACAAAATACAGTACCCTTTCATGATAAAAGTCTTAGAGAGATCAGGCATACAAGGACCATATTTAAACATAATAAAGGCAATTTACAGCAAGCCAATAGCCAACATCAAACTAAATGGAGAGAAACTTAAAGCATTTCCTCTAAAATCAGGGACAAGGCAAGGCTGCCCACTCTCTCCATATCTCTTCAACATAGTACTTGAAGTTTTAGCTAGAGCAATAAGACAACGAAAAGAGATCAAGGGGATACAAATTGGAAAGGAAGAAATCAAAGTATCCCTACTTGCAGATGATATGATGGTATATATCAGTGACCCCAAAAACTCCACCAGAGAACTTCTAAGCTGATAAACTCCTTCAGCAAGGTGGCCATTTACAAAATCAATTCAAAAAAATCAGTAGCCCTTCTTTACACAAAAGATAAATGGGCTGAGAAAGAAATAAGGGAATCAACACCCTTCACAATAGCCACAAATAATATAAAATACCTGGGGGTAACTCTAACCAAGCAAGTGAAAGACCTGTATGATAAGAACTTCAAGACCCTGAAGAAAGAAATTGAAGAAGATATCAGGAGATGGAAAGATCTCCCTTGTTCATGGATAGGTAGGATCAACATAATAAAAATGGCAATCTTACCAAAAGCAATATACAGATTCAACGCGATTCCTATCCAAATACCAACTCAATTTTTTACAGATCTGGAAAAAACAATTCTCAACTTCATATGGAATAACAAAAGACCCAGAATAGCTAAATCAATCATGTACAATAACAGAACATCTGGAGGTATCACTATCCCGGATTTCAAGTTGTACTACAGGGCAATAATAATAAAAACAGCATGGTACTGGTATAGAAACAGACCAGTTGACCAATGGAATCGAATTGAAGACCCAGAAATAAACCCACACACCTATGGTCACTTAATTTTTGATAAAGAAGCCAAAAACATACAATGGAAAAAGGAAAGCATCTTCAATAAATGGTGCTGGTCTAACTGGATGTCAACATGTAGAAGAATGCAAATAGATCCATACTTATCACCCTGTACAAAACTTAAGTCTAAGTGGATCAAGGACCTCAACATAAATCCAGACACACTAACATTAATAGAAGAGAAAGTGGGGAAAAGCCTTGAAATCATTGGCACTGGTAGCAACTTTCTTAATAGAACACCAATAGCTCAGGCACTAAAACAAACAATCAATAAATGGGACCTATAAAATTGAAAATCTTCTGTAAGGCAAAGGACACTGTCCTTAGAACAAAACGGCAGCCTACAGACTGGGAAAGGATCTTCACCAACCCAACATCTGACAGAGGGCTAATATCCAAAATATATAAAGAACTGAAGAAATTAAACACCAAAAAATCAAATAACCCCATCAATAAATGGGGTACAGAGCTAAACCGAGAATTCACAGAAGAGGAATCTCTAAAGGCTGAGAGGCATTTGAGGAAATGTTCAACATCTTTGGTCATCAGGGAAATCAACTTAAAACAGCTCTGAGATTCCATCTCACCCCTGTCAGAATGGCTAAGATCAAAAACTCAAATGATAGCACATGCTGGCGAGGATGTGGAGAAAGGGGAACACTCCCCCATTGCTGGTGGGACTGCAAACTTGTGCAACCACTTTGGAAATCAATCTGGAGATATCTTAGAAAATTGGGAATAAATCTACCTCAAGACCCAGCCATACCCCTCTTGGGCATATATCCAAAAGATTCTAAATGAAACCACAAGGACATTGCCTCAACAATGTTCACAGCAGCTTTATTTGTAATAGCCAGAAACTGGAAACAACCCAGATATCCTTCAACTGAAGAATGGATAAAAACACTGTGGTACCATGTCTTTGATCCCAAAATTTACAAGCAGAGACAGGCACATAGTATTTGGAAAGATTTAAGTTTAAAAGCTACTTACAAAAGGCAGGCTGCAATTCAAACAAATTGTCCTTTGAGATCTCAAAATATATACACTAAACGTTTGTTTAGCTCCAAAATATCAAAATAATTTCTTCTTTAATCCGGATTGAAAGGTAATACTTTATATATTATCAAAAAACCAAATTTGCTCCAGGAAAAATATTACCTGACCCCCCCAAAAAAAGATAATTGTCCCAGAGTTAGGATTAGGGCAGGGCTCTGTTCTTATCTTTCCAGGAGATTTAAAGCATCCATTCAAGGAATCCAGGGACAACTGGACAACGGAAACCTCAGCAGAAAACAGATCAGACACCAAAGAAGACGAGTGGCCCAGATGATCCAGCCTTGCAGACTTCTTCAACAGCAGTTTCCTCAAAAGTCTATAACCACAACAACTCAAAATCGCTAAGATCGTTCAGCCACAGACTACTCCAGCCAGATCTTCAGTAAAGTTCTGAAGATCAGCTTCTGTCTATGAACTTCGTAGGACATCTAAATAGCTGAGCACAAAGGGACTGAACATCAAATGATTCTATTAACATTTTTAACCATTTTTGCATTCTTATTTGTGCCCCAAACAGGTTTACTACGTCCCAAATCAGCAGGAAGTCATTTTAAGAGAACAAAGTCCCATCCCCAGAAGGTGGGGAGGGTGTTCTTCCCCTTTGGTTATTTGATAGATAATAGAAAATTTTGTTATTTAGGGGAAAAGACTACAAGCTGTTAAATGGTCTTGTTAAATGGGTTTTGGAGGTTAGACCCAGGGACTTCTCTCTTTTGCTTTTCTGTATCCTCCTTTCTCTCCTATATAGGAGTGAACAGACTTGAGATAAATGGGACATAGACATAGTATAGGAAAGAACAAGAAAAAAGGACAGATTATTGAATATAGCTTTATACCTTTGTATACTGATACAAAATTAATATTATATTTGGCTAAATTGATATTGATCATTGTATATTAATGCAAATTTAAGATTGTATAGGGCTACATCAGTATTGATCTTTGTATATTGATACATAATTAAGATTATATTTGGCCACAATGGTATTGACCCTAGTATATTAATGTAAAATTAAGTTTGTATTGGGCTACATCGGTACTGATCTTTGTATATTGATACAAAATTAAGATTATATTTGGCCACATTGGTATTGATCTTTGTATATTGATACAAAATTAAGGGTAACGCTTCTTAAAGGTATTGTTCCTAGTAATGCTTAAAAATGAAATGTCAAGTTTTGGCCTCTTGCTACCAACCGTCACAAACTGTTTAGGATAATTAAGAAATGGAAACTAATAGTCATGAAAACATGTCATTTTGTTAGTTACTATGACAGTCTATCACAGTTATTTTCTAAGCTACTCAGAAATCAAGTTGCTAAGAGACAAGCAATATTTGCTTATCTATATATAAGAGATAGATAAGGCATCTTCAAAAACCTCAAGAGATCTGCAGAATATGGCATTCAAAGATGTTTTCTTAACTTAAGATTTTTTGATATCAAGACATATCAGCTCCTGACAGCACCCCCTATTCTACTCCAAGTAGAAGATGAGCATCGAAGAATCTCCAGTGGGAGATGATTGAATTGGTGGTAAGCCTTTCTCTTGGCAAGAAAAACCCCTTGCTTCAACTGTAGACAGACTTCTGTCCAAAACGGACAAAACTTGGAAGCAGATAAGTTGACAGCCTAGCTCTGCCAAGACAGGGTAGGTAAGTCCTTCATAATTCCTGCTCTACAATCAATGTCTGTCAGAGAAACGGGGCCAAATGGCTGAAGACTGATGCTGTAATGTATGGAGAGAAAATGGGAACTGTCCAGGCAGCCACTGGTATGTCATTTTTTAGTATTGGAAGCTGCAGGCCCTGCACTTCCTATATAATCAGATATATTTATCCCTCTCAGGTCTCTGAGGTGGTTGAAGAATAGATAGCTAGAGTCTCATAGTTAAATTTTGAGTTGTTTAGGAATCAAGAGGGTGTTCTGGATCTAAGAAGATATTTTTAAAATTGTGAGGCAAGTTAGTATGAAAGCTGAGTTAGATATAGAACTTTAAACTCATGGAGATGGTTAGATAGTAGAATGTTAAAGTCATGTGCCAAATACATATGGACTGAACATTGGGAATGTATGCTAAGCCATATAACTCTTATAATCGTGGCCTATTTATTTCTGTTGTTTTGTATTGTATTTATAGTTATAAGAAAAAGAACCATTATTTGGACTGAAAGGGAGAGCTGTTGGGGGGAAAAAGAAATACCTTAAACTAAAAAAAAAAAAAAAGAAGGGAAGAGGATGGGGGGCTGAGGGGGAGGAGGGTGGAAGGGTGGGACTGGAAGGGGGATTAGGGAGGCGATTGTGATTGAGATGTAACTTGAAGAAATAAAAAATAAATTATTTAAAAAAAAGAAAAAAATTAATGAGATGCTCCCCATCAGTTTCCCTTCTCCTGGAGCCTGCTGGTAGGACCAAGGGACATAGATCAGGGATCTTAAAAGATTAAGGAAGAATAAAGAAACCAAAAGTGGGGTTGGGAGGACTGCCAATCACTTATTGAAACAGCAGCCCAACTTTATTCGTAGTTCCTTTTATAAGCCCAGCAAACAGGTTATGTTTAGTACAAAGAAGTTTGATTCAGTTTCCATAGTAACAAAGTCACATAGCAGAGCAGTCTGATCTTTTGTATACAGGTAATAGCAGTTAGCAACAGACATATTATAATATTATAATATCCTTCCTCCTGTTACTAGAAATCTCTGTAGCTTTGGATACAATAGAAACAAGGAACTTGGCAAGTAAAATGCACCAACAAGGGTCTCAAGGAGGCATGCTGGCAGAACATACTGTTATTGTACAGAGAATGTGAAGCCAGCCAAGTAAGTCAACTGTTACCCAGCTGGGGAAAATTCTCTCCCAGAGAGATCTTCTAATATGCATGCAGCTCTCTACATCCTTCATTCTCCCAGTCCTCTCACCTCCCATCCCCATTCTACCCACATCTGATACACACTCTCATTCCCCTCACTATCCCATCTCTCACTCAGTTCTCTCTTCATCCACTTCCAATGACTATTTTATTTCCCCTTCTGAGTGACATTCAAACATCTTCATTTGGGGCCTTCTTGTTACTTAGCTTCCTTTGGTCTGTGGGTTATAGTATGGTTATCCTGTACTATATGGCTAATTTCAAATTATATGTGAGTACATACCATGTGTGTCTTTCTGGGTCTAGATTACCTCACTCAGGATGATATTTTCTAGTTCCATCCATTTGCCTACAAATTTCATGATTTCCTTGTTTTTAATAGCTGAGTAGTATTTCATTGTGTACATGTACCATATTTTCTTTATCTATTCTTCAGTTGAGAGACATTTGGGTTATTTCCAGTCTCTGTATAATATGATTAAAATGCTATAAACATGGTTGAGCAAATGTTTTTGTGATATGGTGGAGAATTGTTGTAGAATATTTGATCGCTTTGTGAACCCCAAGACTGTGAATTGAAAAATCTGTTCCTGTTGTGGGATGGCTCAGTCCTTAATCTTAGAGCTTTCTGTTTACTGTAAACAAGTACTTGTGTGGATCTGCCCTGGTACACAACTTTAATCCAAGAACTTTTTGTTTATTTTAAACAAGTGGCTATGGTGTGGCTCAACCCAGAACACACCTTTAATACAAGAGCTTTCTGTACACAGGATTAAATAAAGTTAACCCTAGGTCAAGAGGCAGAGCAAGAAACCAGCTGACAGGGATTAAGCAGAAAGGAGGGACATTGAGCTGAGGGGTATTTAAAATACTATGGAGAAAGAGTTGGAAGTTCTTCTTCCTTTGGGTTTTCTCCTTCAAGAATTCTTACCATAGGCTCTTCTAAGTCTCTGGGCTTTTCATTCTAGGATTTTCAGCTGCATAGGAAGATCATCTGAGTGGTTTCTACTCCTCTCTGAACTAGCAGGTTTTCATCCCAGAATCTGGCCCCTAAGTCTTCATTGGTAAAATCAAATGACTAGGAAATTTTAGCATTCTAAAAAAAACAGAGCATCTTTTGAGTATATGCCTAGGAATGATATAACTGAGTCTTGAGGTAGAAAAACTGTTTCCAATTTTCTGACAAAAGCATCAGATTGATTTCCAAAGTGGTTGTACAAGTTTGCACTCCTACCAGCAATGGAGGACCTTATTAGATAATAGCAATAGCCCCGAGTTGAGGAGTAGATTCAGTAGTCTACCTTATTATTATTCCTATTGATATTCCTATATTCCCCCCTTTTTCTCAAACCCTGTATAACAACAATTTTCAATCATCCAATAAAACGACCAAAACCTACCCACCTCAGCCTAAGGGAATGGGATATCATTCTTCTCAAGGTTGCTTCCTGCTGATTTGAGATGAAGAAAACCTGTTAAGGCCCAAATGAAAATTAAAAAAAAAAATGGTTAAGCAATTTAGTAGTAACATTTGTTGTTCAATCTCTGAAATATTGAAAATGCAGGCCTAAATGAAGTCCTGTCTAAGATAGTCTGAAAGGTTAGGCCAAGTAGGATCCACAACTTTCTTTGAAGCTTTGCTGGAAGTGGTCCTTGATAGAGCAGTCTAAGGCTGGGGGAATTGAAGTTATCTGGGGTTGGATTGAGCAAGATGGTGAAATAAATATGTCTCAACATCTCAGCATCCTAAAGGATGAATCTTGTTAAGGCCATCTCCATTCCATTTGTGCCTGGTCCTTTTGCTCTGTAAACATAAACTGTCACAAGTAATAAACAGTTCTGCAACTATAAAAATGCATGGGACATGTGGGATCCACAGATTAATTAAAGAAGATTTTCTGCTCTTTTTTTGAGCAGAAGAAAGACATTTGTAAATCTCTACTCATGCCATATAAAAGGATGGCATGTAATAATGTCATATAGATCCTATGTACCAACAACATTTTTATAACTATGCATATATAATTATGTCTTAGCCAGTCTGAACTTTTCCCACATAGTGAAATCAGCAATATAAGTTACCTACTTATTCTTTTGTCTGTAGCCAAGATCTTTAGGAGGCCATCGCCAGTAAAATCTGATTTCCATCAGTTTGAATGGAAGACATAGCTTTTTCTTTTCCTATTAGTACAAATGTGAAATCTCCTCCCCAATGCAATATAACTCCTTTCTTCCATTCTGAGGTTAATATATATATATATATATATATATATATATATATATATATATATATA
>CAJQZJ010035590.1:1146778-1197409 GCA_907164525.1 Lophiomys imhausi | reverse complement strand
GATAGATAGATAGATAGATAGATAGATAGATAGATAGATAGATAGATAGATAGATAGATAGATAGATGGATGAATGAGAAAGCAAGTAAATAAATAAAATCTAGTATTTGGAAGATGCAGGAAATGACTAAAGTGATGGCTGAACCTCAGTCCTCAGGAGATAACATGAGTAGTTTTCAAAATAAATAGTTCATTCCAACAAATACATTGCCTCTATGTGGATAAATTTAAAGGAACTGTAAAAATTTCCTTACTAAGGCCACCTTGTTTTATATGAGATTTCCCCCTAGATATTTCATTCTCCCTACAGAGATCTGCACATAATTAGTATCTGTTTTAGCATTATTATTTATAATCAACAAACACACACACATATACAAATACCAGTCCAACATACAAAAGCCTGAGGATCACTGAGCTAGAAATGCATTCTATAGGTCTAGGCTGTGGCTGGTGAACATTGCTCATGCACAGATGTCTCTTAGGATGTTCTTTGTAGATTATTTAGGACCAGGAAAACAAAGCCCACTGAGTATGTGTTCTCTAGACTTGGAAGCCTGGAATTGAAAAGCTGGACACATTCTTACTCTAGGGGCTAAAATTGTCCAGGTTAATCATTTGTGTGCCTTTTGTTGAGAAGTCATGCTTAGGTACTTCTATTTTTATTTCCCCATGGACTATACTACATTATTAATATTATCACAATTTTAGCTTTTGTCTATTTGTTTTTTCTCTATTTACTAATTTACATCAAGGGCATAAGACATTTAAAATTATTAAGTGTATTGATTATCAGTTTCAAGAAGTTGATAAAAATTATAGTTCTAATTATAGTGTTTTATTGTTCATTCCCTTTGTTAATAAAATTTCCTCTAAATTTTGATATAATTCATATTTCTAAATAGACTTATCAGTATTGTGTGCAGCACTCAGAAGAGCAGGCCCCATACCTTGCCTGGGCATCACAGCAGTGCTGGCCCTAGTGAGCCAGCCCTGAGAGGTTGAGTGCCAAACACATGGCTCCCCGCCTCGTTGCTATGAGGTGGAGTGGGTGCAGGGGTGATGCCATCCCCTTTCTTCACCACCTTAGGCAGTTGGGAGAACTGGCCCCAAGGTCATGACAGCTGGATAGCTGACCCTGCCCTTCACTGGCTGAAGCACTCAGGAGAGCAAGCCTCTGTCTGACCTCATCTAGGAAGCACAGTAGAGCTGGCCTTGAAGTCAGGCACTTGGGAAAGCTGGTCTTACCACTGCACTGGGTGCAGCAGTCCATTGTGATGGCCCCACTCCTTGCCCAGGCAATGATGGAAAGTTGGCCACATGGCATGAGCATTGGAGAGTTGTCCAACTCAGTTACTACCCAGGCCCAGATCCAGGGCTTTGAGTTGCCCCATCCCAAAATCTCCTCTGTCTATGAACTTCTGGAGCATGTGAAGGAGATGGTCTTCCAGAATCAAAGCTATAAGAGCTCCACAACCTAGGGCAAAAACAGGATATCTGGGAAGAGTCCCAGTGAGGATCCAATATTGATAGTGTAGCAGAAGCCAGAGGCCTCAAACCAGAACAATGACTCACTGCCATGAATATTTGCAAATACAGCTGTTTGGGAAAAGAGGTATACCATTTTACACACCACAGCATACATAGTGAGATTTTTTTTTCTTTCTTTTATTTTTATTAATTTTTTGGTTGTTTGTTTTCCTTTCAGGAGGCAATTGTAAGGGCAGAGGGTAATATGGAGGGACAGGGAATGCATGGGATTCAGGTGCATAATGTGAAATGTGAATAGATAATTTGCTTGTCTTACATATTTCAGCCTGAAATCTTTGTTAACTGGTGAGGAAAAACACGGGATTCAAATGTGCTGTCATCAAAATAAAGATGCCCTTATTTGCATTGTTTTTCTAGTTTTGCCTTTTATACATTTTCATCTGGATATTTGATTTCTGAACAAATAACACTAGGAAATTGTAACTCATGGCCAACAATAAAATGTAGAAGAACTTCATTAAACACTTCAAAATTAATTCTGTACAGGGAGTTATACATGTTTTTCAAAGATCTTCCAACAAGTTATAGGTTACCTGACAATTTCTTAGACATCTTCATTCCTCTATTACTTGGCACTGAGAATGTCAATCTTTTTACTTTTTACATGGTCATGCATACACATACCCAAACATCCACCCACACAGAAACATACGTTTATGTAGAACCAAATCCTCATCACTCCTCACCTCAAATAACACAGGTTTATCTTTTACTCAGCATGTATTGTGCATCTAATTCATGCTTAATATTGTCATAGCTGTCACGAGAGTTTGTAAAATTGCTCTAAAACATAACTGATACACCAGTAATAGATATATTGTATAAACCTATGACTATATAATCCCTGTATGTGAGCAACTTTGAAATCTTCCTACCATGCTATAAAACAAAGAGCTTAAATGAATTTATCTACACACCAAGAATCCTTTCCATTCTCCATGTGTCTTTTTGTTTGAACATCTGCTGTTGGCTTCAGCACCAAGAAGCTGCAGGTTTGCTTATTTTCTTTCACTTTGCATCAACATTTGCTTTATTCCAGTCCTACAAGCATCAAGACAGGTAAAGGATAATGACTTGCCTAGACAAGTAGGTAATGAAACTTGACATGAATGTTGTTCAGGTGCAAGGGGTCATCAGATAACCAATGACACATATATAACAAAAGTAACAAATAGAACATAAAGATGTTTGTCAATGACTTCAGTAACATTGGTGTGGTGGTGCACACTGGTTAACCAAGCTCACCAGTGGAAAACACATGTGAATAACCATCCAATACCAGCCTGTGAAATAAAGGAGATACTGACTAACAGCACAAACCTTTAGGCACAGTGGAGAATGACATGTAATATTCTACTGTGAGGAAGGGAGCACAACCTCATAATCCTGGAGGAAATGCTCAACATCAAGGGGACAGACATAGTGGGAAGGTAAATTAGTCCACCTCTCAAGATTTAAGGAAAAATGATAATATAATTATAAGCATACAAATATTGTAGGATCAAGAAAGTTCTTCTGGTATAACTTCTTTCTTATGACAAAAAGGAGGGAAACAGGGTGAAAGGCAAAATGGCCTCGGGAGGGTTATATGGAGAGCATACTGTTACAGGAACATCGAGGTCTGTTAGAGAAGTGACAGACCTTCATCCCAGTGAGATTCACCCTCAGGAGCTTCCCTGTGTCCTATCTCTGCACCTTAAGCTCCCAATAGGAAACTTTGTAGGTTCCACCTGAACAGTAATTTCTACAACAGACAAAATCCCTCTTCTATTTTTGGAGCTATTGGTTAATTTCCAGCTGCTGAGAATGAGAGTTTTCTCTAAGAGTGTAGCTCCTAGTAAATTGACCATAATCCAGTGGGAAAAAAAAACACACCTAAGACTGTTTGGGTGGCATAAATTGGTCTTGAAGAGGTTAAAAAAATAATAACAAGTAAATACATGTAAAGAAAGAAAGTTGGGTGATAGGGAAGGTGGCTACAGCTGGGAAAGAGTGGGGGACGAGGTGAATGTAATCAACATATGTTATGTGAAATTCTCAAAAAAAAAAAACTAATAAAAAAAAGAGGTCAAAGCCTGGGGAATTCTAAGGCACCTTGGTGAAAATGAACCACAGGAATTCAAAATGTGGCAAATGAATGTTGATAAATTAATCTTGTGATGTTCTAAAGATTTATAGCTAGCTATGTACCCCAAACTGTTCATTTCCCTGGGAAGGTACATGATCACACTCTGAGACTTCCAGGACTTCCAGTATCTAAAATTATATTACTATTTGGGGACTCAAGAGAGTTTGTATTCCATGGAGGAAGTTGGAGTTCCTGCATGCCAATGCTCTTGAGAGTTTTCACTCATGTATGTCCCTGGTAATCTAGTGGATTTGTATGTATCTACTACTGAATGTGTAACTGAAATTCATAAATGTAGCAGTTGACCAAACACAATCACTTTCTGTTTCTTGTTCTGTGGAATGAGGGACATTAAAGTAAGCAAAACTAAGGGGAGAATTCTAGATCTTTCCTTACTCCTGGAAGACAATGAATGTAATGCCCACATTCTTCCACAAAAGGTGATTACTATAACCACAAAAATATTGTGTCCTTTCTTCATCACTATTAAATAAATGGATTTGGGTCCTGCCATAGATAGGTGGAATAAGGGTCAACGTAGATTGCTGTATACTTTGAATCAGCAGAACACCTTAGGACACAGAAGCTTTACTTTACTTGGCATAAGAACACTACCTTCTAAATTATTTTTAACATAGCTGTTATTTTCAAATGCATTGTAGTTTTATTAAGGAATATCAAATAGTTGAACTTTTATTTAAGAACCATAGTTCACCTCATACTTGCATTTCAGGATCTTCTAAGCTTTCATTTTGGTATTTTGTACAATATCATATTAATTCATCATATTAACTTTATAATAATTACCACCTATAAAGGGTAATGGATAAATTTCTAGATAATAAAAAAGGATACAGTCAATCAAGTAAGCAAGAAACCCACAGAGCAAGACAGAATCTTTGCCAACTATATGTCTGATAGAGAATTAATAACTAGGATATATAAAGAACTAAAAAAACAAAAAGGAAATAGACATCAGAAGTAGATGAAGAGAGCTACTGAATGGGGAGTGTGAGGGGAGGGGAGTGACGATGGCGAGTCAGGTGTGGTGAGAGCAGGGGTGAGAGGTGAGAGGGCTGGGAGAGAGAAAGGAAAACTGATGGGGGGAGGGCATCTCTGAAACAAGTGGGAGACCTGCCAAAGGGTATTCTCCTGGGGGGATATGAGGGTGACTCTAGCTGAGACTCTTAGCAATGGAGGACATGGGGACAGAAATGGCCACCTCCTAGCCTGGTAGGACTTCCACTAGAGGGAGGGGGGACACCAACCCACCCACAAAACCTTTGACCCATAATTTACCCTGCCTACAAGATATATTGGGATAAACATAGAGCAGTGATTAAGGGAATTGCCAACCAATGACTGGCACAATTTGAGACCCACCCCATAGGTGAGAACCAATTTCTAACACTATTAATGATACTCTGGTATGCTTGTAGACATGAACCTATCATAACTATCCTTTGAGAGGCCCCACTGAGCAGAAGATTGAAACAGATGCTGAGACACATACACAAACATTAGGTGGAGCTCAGGGAGTCTTGTAGAAGAGTGGGAAGAAGAATAGAGGGTTCCAGAGAGGAGAAGAACACTATAAGAAGACCAACAGAATCAACTAATTTAGGCCCCTAAAGGCTTACAAAGACTGAAGCGCCAACTGAAAGAGCATATATAGACTGGACCTAGAACCCCTACACATATGTAGCTGATAAGCAGCTTGGTTTTCAGGCAGATCCTTTAGCAACTGGCTCTGGGAACTGTCTTTGATATGGATTGTGTTGCCTGTTTGTAGATCACTTTACCCTAGCAGGGCTGCCCTGTATAACCTCAGGGGAAGAGAATACACTTAGTTCTGATGGGACTTGATGAGTCAGAAAGGGTTGACACTGGGTGAGGGCTCCCTTTTTCTGAGGAAAAGGGAAGGAGGAAAAGGGGAAAGAGGGTGGGAAGGTAGAACGAGGTGGAGAGGAAGGATGAGGCTCCAATCAAGATGAGATGAATAAATAAATTTTTTTAAATAAAAAATTACCTAAGTTTTAAAAATGGGCTATGGATCTGAACAGAAAATTCCCCAAAGATGACATAAAAATGACTAAGAAATATTTCAAAAATTAGCACCTCTAGTAATTAGTGAAAAACAAAACTACCTTTAGATTTTCTCTTACCACAGTCAGAATGGCTAAGATTGAGGAAACAGTTGACAACAACTGTTGGCAGGCATATGAGGGTCTACAAACTAATGTAACCACTATGGAGATAAGTGTTAAGAATTATCAAAAAGTTAACAATAAATCTACCTTATGACCAGGCTTTAACACTCCTTAGCATATGTCCAAAATACTCAGCATCATATTTAACAGATACTTGAGCAACAGTATTCATTGCCCCCCTGCTCACAATAGTTAGGAAAGAGAAACAACCTTAATGTCCTTATGAATAGATGGATAAAATGTGGTGCATATACACAATGGAATACTATTCAGCCATGAAGAAAAATAAAAACATAAAATTTTCAGGAAATAGGATGGACCTAGAAAGCATTGCATTGAGGTAACCCAGACCCAGAAAAACAGATGCCATTTGCCTTTCTAGCACCCAAATATTTAAATATGAGTATATAATCTAGGATAACCTCAAAAGCCAGTAAAATAAAAAAGGAATTAGAGGATCTGGGAAGAAGTTCTAGAGGGGAACAGTCAGATACAATTCTGTAAAGGGGTGAATGGAATTAACTGGAGTTGGAGAGAGTTTAACAGGATGATATAGTGAGGACAACTCGGGTAGTGAGGAACAGAAAGAAGAAATCACTCTAAGGGTGCTGAAAAACCTATAGGGACTGATATTGTTCTATGTTTACTTAAAATTTAATATACCAATATAGGGTTATGTGCACACATCACACATATACATGCATACATACATATACACATACAAACTATATATATAGCTTGAATGATATTATGTCAATTGGGGTGATGATGTTCCCCACAAAAACCATATATTATCTAAGAAAAGTCCCAGTGCCAGGAACAGGAAATCTCCTTTTAGATTGTTGGTTAGAGGTGTCTATGAGACATCCTCAAAACAATATAGGATATTGCCATTATCATTGGTTGCCTCTTAAAAATTGAAAGTAAGACCCTATTGCTACAGAAGTAGAAATCACAGAATATGAAGGAAATGAGCTGGATCTTCTCTGACAACTAGCTCCCACAGTCCTAGATGGAGCTGTGAAAGCTGCCAAGAAAGACAAGTAATCAATAGTCATACCCAAATAGAATGCTAGTGGAATACAAGGACCAGAACCAAAAAAATCCCCTGAAGCCAGCCATCTATTTGAACTTAAGCACTACTGAACAGGAGTGAAATTATCCCTGGTACTGGAAAGCATCAGCTACACATGTGAGATCAAATCATGGACCCTAGAGGAGTCCATGGCCACTTTCCCACATCAGTAGGATTTCTAACTGCATTCTAAATATTTATCCTTATACCCACAGATAAGTGTAGTTCTCATTCCTCATCAAGGAAGCTTCTTTTTGCATCAGATAGAGGTAATTACAAAAAAAAAAAACTACAACTGGATAAAGTTCAGAAAACAGCTTTCTATGAGGTACCCAACCCCATTTTATAAATCTACAACACAGACTCTACACTGAATAGTCAGAAAACATCATGAAACAGGAAGGAGAAAAACTGTAATAGCTGGAGGACCAGGACATCTGCTGCATGATAATGTCTTTGGTATATGATAGAAAAGTTGCACCTATGAAATCTCAAAAGATGTGATTGTCTAGACAAGGCCTGAAAAATGATACCAGCTGACATGTCAATGTGAACTGAGGAACTATCTCACAAGGCCACACCCCTAGATGAAAAGCTATAGAAAATTTATGATGAGTGAAAGAAAATCAGTCTTTTCTAGGGATTTATCCCTTCATAGATTATCCAATTCCAAGTGGCTAGCCCTAAATACCTATACATACAAACAGTAAATGAACTCATCAGATTTTGTATTTATAAATTTAAACATATGCATATATGTAACAATAATAATTAAATAATAAGAGGACATTAATTAGAAAGGGGGAGGCCATGGGAGGAGTTGGAGGGAAGACAAAGAGGAAGTGATTTAAATATAGTACTCATATGAAATTCTCAAAAATGTATCAAATAATATTTTCAAAAAATTATTTCCATGATAGGCAGTGAGAACATCCATCTTTACTCACTCACTGGATGAGCGTGGGTGAACTGCAGTTGAATAGCATCACATTGACTTTCCCACAGAAAACCAACTTAAAAAGAACCATAGAAGTGAGAGGGCTATTATCAGGGGGCATGTCATTTCCTTGAAAAAGTCAGGAGAATTTTTTAAATATAGAAATACTGAGAAAAATTGTAAGTAAATTCTGACACTAATCTTATAGAAAATGTGTCCAATGCTGTTTTTAGGAAAAAATGCATAGAAAAACCCATCATCACCAGCTGTAGATTAGCCTCCTGAGGTAAAATTCTGCCAATATATGAATTAATGTACTCAATGGTCTTACCTCATGTCCCAATATTCCATTGTTGGATTCTCATTTGCTAGCATGCAAAAGAAGGCATATTCCCTTTCACTATTTTTGGAAAGTTTGCCTTGTATATCTCCTATGTGATTTGAATTCATCAAATTTAGATGTCAGCTGGTACAATTTTAAAAAGCAATATGTGGGGGTTGTAGAGAATGACTAAATGAGAGATGAGCCTTAGTCATCAGGAGATGACAAGATGACAAGAAGTCATTGTGATTTCTCAACAATGATAGATGCTTTCAGCTAACACATTGCAGCTGGGAGGGCAAATGAAAAAGAACAGTTCATTTTCCAAGGCTGTCCTGTTCAAGGGAAGTTCATCTTCCCTACAGAGATCTACAGATAATTGGTATGTGTTAAAGCATTAATATTTATAACCAAATCCCACCCCCCACACACACTCCAAGGATAAAAAGAATGTAGGTCCCTCAGCTAGAAATCCTGGCTAGAGATCTGGCCCCAATCCCACTTCTGTGTTGTTGAAACTGCTTGCAACAAATGTCTTGTCTGGGGTCATTTGTGTAAAATATCATGAGGAACTTTTGAAAAACTAAGGTTACTTAGTTCTGTGTTCCACCAGCACCTTGGAAGTTCTGAGGAAGAAGTTGGGCAAGCTCTAAATCTATTGAAAATCTTTGCTTATATGTTCTCTTTTACTTCCCAGTGGACCATGCTATTTGTAATGTTATCACTTTATATTTTTACTATTCTTTATATTCACTTTTTCCTGTTTACTAACTTCACCAAACCCTGGGAAATATTTAAAATTTTTACTGTGTATTAGTTATGGATTTATCAATTTGAAGGAAATATTATAGACCTAATTATTGTCTAATTATTCTTTTTCACTAATATAATCTCTTTGTATAAATATTGATACATTTCATAATTTAAAATTTTACTTATAGCAATTGCTATTTGTGTAGTGTGTGTTTCTGTGTGTGTGTGTGTGTGTGTGTGTGTGTGTGTGTGTGTGTGTGTGATTGGCAGCACACACATGTCATAGTAGATGTCAGAGAACAACTTTTGTGACATGGTACTCACCTTCTACCTTGTGCTGAGGCAGGGTTTCTCTTGTACTTTCTTCCACTACACTGGTAGTCTGGGATTGCTGGCTTATGAACCTCCAGGTAACTCTCCTTAACCCCATCCTGTATTAGAGATGCTTGTCACAAAATCCATTATTTTTAGCCATCTCAAATTGGTTCTATGTATTTTATCTTTGAAAGTATTGCATTTGATATTAATATTCCATAAGCTCTTGTTTCATTGGTATAGTACTTTAAGAAGGTAAATAGGATCTATACAATGACAGCACCAATTGACACGCCATTGTGGATGGTAGAGATCTCACAAGACCCCATCCTTACATAAAGAGCTAAATGTAGTTAATGGCAGCTGATGGAAAGAACGAAACTTCTCCAGGGACATCTCACTCACAGGCAATCCAATTTCAAATGTCCATTCTGAAGCAAATGTACATATGAGCAACACTAAATGGACACAGCAGGAAAAATATATGATGCTATTAAAAATAATATTATTCAAAAGATCATAAATTTAACATGGAAAGGAAATCTAGGGGAAGTAGAAGAGAAGAGCAGAATTTTGGAAATTATATGTATATATATATACATATATATACAGTATGTATGAAATTGTCAAAATATTCATTGAATTTAAGAGGAAGCTTAGAAATCACAGCCTCAAAGTAAATTTGTTAAATTAAAATTTTCTACCTCTAATCCAACAAAAGGATCCTATGAGTTGTAAGGTGGACACCAACATTCCCATTATTCTGTCATTAACCAAGAAGGGAAGCATGGACATTGGACCATGCCTCGCACTCATTGACCATTTGTGCTCTTTTTAAACTTCCTTCCACATCTCTTTTTAGACAGAGTCTCATTATGTAGACCAAGAAGACTTTGAACTCCTTGGCTTCCTGATTTTTTCTTGTGAGAAGTTGAGACTTCTGCATGAATAAACTTGGCTTGGAATCTTATAACTTTATTCACCAATTTTCTAATATTTTCACATTTTTGTTTGTTATAGGACACTTCAATATAATGCATAGTATGTAAAATAATATAATTTTAAAGTGTAGAAAATACATAATTTGAGAATAGAGAGTTGGCTTAGTGGATAAGAGCCCAACATCCACACTGTGGCTTGCAAACATCTCTAACCACTCCCAGAGGATTAAATGGCCTCTTCTAACCTCCTAGCATTACAGGCACAAAGACATACATGCTGCCAAAATACTCATACACATAAAATTAATAAATATAAAATTAAAAATGAAATAAGTCAGAAAATATAATCCGAAATGTTATTAAGGTATGTATGAACATCATTGATTCAGCAAGTAAGACACTTGCATATAAACTGTGGACACTGACAGTATTTCATTCATCAATGTTATTAAAGAATTTGTATACACCTGATTGTAGACAATTTAACAGTAATTGATTCACATTATAAAATATCAATATTATTATTAATTACAGAAAGCTAAGAATTATTTTCTCAGCATATTACATTTACTTCAGCATATTTACATAATACATGAATAGTAAATGAATATTTCCCTTTCCCTTTTGTTTTACTTAGGCATTCATTTAAAAAGAACTACATAGTAGAATTGTTAAATGACAGACTTTTATTGCTTTGAAATGCTTTGAAAAATATCTTCCTCTGTGTACACAGACTCCTTATGTCTATTCTCTTCTTATATATGGACACTTAGATTACAGTTTTACCAATATCATTTATATGTAAGGATATCAATAAATGCTGTATGGCAGTGGTTCTCAATCTTTGAGTCACAACCATTTTGGGGGTTACATATCAGATACCCTGCATATAATATATTACATTACAATTTATAACAGTAGCAAAATAATATTTATGAAGTAGAAATGACATAATTTTATGGTTTGGGGTCACCACAACATGAGGAACTATATTAAAAGGTCAGAGGACTAAGAAGATTGAGAATCACTGCTGTATGGTCACCTTCAACATCATTACAGCATCAATTCTTGAAGGTTCAGGATAAGCAAATCAGTCCTTCATATTCTTTCTGTCATTGGTCCACTAATAGCATTCACAATCAGAAGGCACATATTAAATAGTACCAGTTTTATCTTGTTTTGCTTTGCTTTGTTTCTTAATATGTAATGACACTGCTTAACTGAATGCATAAAAACAAATTTTGGCTATAAATTGAGTTTGCAGTTACCTTCTTTAGCATTTTATGAGTATCAGTTACCTTCTAGCATACTACTTTCTAAAAATATTTCTCATGTGAATAAACTTTCTACAAAGTTAACACTTTGTAGATGCTTTCTAAATTTGACTTGGACTCTGTTGGTCTCAGTGTCTTACAATGTACCCTCTTCCCTGACATTTTCTAGGGAAATATCAACAGGTGACTATTTACTCCAGGAAGGGAACCCACAACAGAACAAGGAAATGATTCCACTCCGGTCTAGTTTTGGGAACCAACAAGTTTATTTGGGTTACTTGCAGAGGCATGGGTGAGGATTACTTATAAGAGCATGGAGACACAAAGACATCTTCATCCCAAAATGCTCCCAATAAGCATGGGTGACAATTCATAAAAATTGCACCACTGCAGCTCTCTGAAGAGTCTGCAGATGTCTCAGGCAATTTCCCAATTCTAACATTTTGCAAATTTAAGCCATTTCATAACATAAACAAAACAAAATGAATTAAGAGTATTGTTTAGCTAAATAATCCTCATAAGTAATTATCTGTATTTTTTGGTATTTTGGGGTTTTTTTAAGTACTTTATTTTTTTTTCTTCAAGTTACATCTCAGTCACAAACCCTTCCCTATTCCCCCTTCCTGTCCCACCCTTCCACCCTCTTCCCCCCCCCCAACAGCTTCTCTTTTCATTCCAACAAATGGTTCTTTCTCTTATAACAGTAAATTCTATACAAAACAGCAGAATTAAATATGCCACATTTATGAGAGTTAAATGGCCCAGTATACCTTCCCAATGTCCAGTTCATACATATTTGGCCCCTGACTTTAACATTCTACCTTCTAACCATCTCCATGAGTTTAAAGTTCTATAACTGACTTAGTTTTCATACTAACTTGCATCACTATTATAACCATCTTCTTAGATCTAGAACGCCCTCTTGATTCCTAAACAACTCAAAATTTAGCTATGAGACTCAAGCTGTCTATTCTTCAACCACATCAGAGAGCTGAGAAGGATAAATATATCTGATTATATAGGAAGTGCAGGGCTTGCAGCTTTCAATACTAAGAAATGACAAACCAGTGACTACCTGGACAGTTCCCATTTTCTCTCCATACATTCCAGCATCAGTCTTCAGCCTTTTGGTCCTGTTTCTCTGACAGACATTTATTGTAGAGCAGGGATTGTGAAGGACTAACCTACCCTGTCTTGGCAGAGCTAGGCTGTCGACTTCCCTGCTACCAAGTTTTGTCCTTTTTGGACAGCAGTCTGTCTGCAGTTGAAGCAAGGAGTTTTTACATGCCAAGAGATAGGCTTGCCACTAATTCAACCATCTCACACTGGAGATTCTTCGATGCTTTTCCTCTACTTGGAGTAGAATAGGGGGTGCTGTCAGGAGCTGATATGTCACACAACACAAACAAATTGTCCTTCGAGACCTCAAAATAAATACACTAAAGCTGGTTGGTTTAGCTCCAAAATAACAAAATAATTTCTTCTTTAAACCAGATTGAAAGATAACACTTTATATATGGTCAAAAACCAAATTTGCTTCAGGAGAAATATTACCTACCCCCCCCCCAAAAAAAAGAGGGTGATTGTCCCTGAGTGAGGATTAGGGCAGGGCTCTGTTCTTATCTTTCCAGGAGAATCAAAGCATCCATTCAAGGAACACAGGGACAACTGGACAACGGAAACCTCAGCAGAAAACAGAATCAGACACCAAACGAAGACGAGTGACCCAGATGATTCAGCCTGACAGACTCCCTCAATAGCTGTCTCCATCAAAAGCCTACAACCACAACAACTCAATATCGCTAAGACCGTTCAGCTCTACACAATGCCCCAGCCAGAACCTCAGTAAAGCCTGGAAGTTCAGCTTCTGCCTACAAACTCCTTAGGACATCTAAACAGCTGAGAACAGAAGGACTGAACATAAAAGGATTGTATTAACATTTTTAACCATTTTTCCATTTTGGTTTGGGCCCCAAACAGGTTTACTACGACCCAAATCAGCAGGAAGTCATTTTAAGAGAGCGACGTCCCATACCCAGAGGGTGGGGAGGGTGTTTCTCCGCCCCCCCTTTTTTGGTTATTTGAAGGACAACTGAAAACTCTGTTATTTAGGGGAAGAGATTACAAGTTGTTAAATGGTCCTGTTTAATGGGCTTTGGAGGTTAGACCCAGGGTATCCCTTCTTTCCCTTTTCTGTATCCTTCTTTATCTCCTATGTAGGAATGCACGGACTTGAGAAAAATTGAGACATAGACAGCACAGGAAGGATCAAGAAGAAGGGTCACATTATTGAATATGCCCTTTTACCTTTGTACATTGATACAAAATTAGTAGTATATTTGGCTAAAGTGGTATTGACCATTGTTTATTGTGCAAAAATAAGATTGTATTGGTCTACGTCGGTATTGATATTTGTATAATGATACAAAATTAAGATTATAGTTGGCCACAATGGTATTGACCCTTGTATATGGACGTAATATTAAGATTGTATTGGGCTACATAGGCATTGATCTTTGTATATTGATACAAAATTAAGAGTATATTTAGCCACATTTGAATAGATCTTTGCATATTGATACAAAATTAAAGGTAACGCTTCCTAATGGTATCGTACCTAGAGATACTTAAAAATGAAATGTGAAGCTCTGGCCTCTTGATACCAACCGTCTTAAACTGTTTAGGATAGTTAAGAAAAACAAACTCCTAGTCATGCATGCATGTCACCTTGTCAGCTACTATGACAGTCTATCACAGATATTCTCTAAGCTACTCAGTAATCAAGTTGTTAAGAGACAAGCAACATTTGCTTATCTAAATACAAGAGTAGATAGGGCATCTTCAAAAACCCCAAGAGATCTGCAGAATATGGCATTCAAAGATGTGGTCTTAAATTAAGATTTTTTTTGATATTTGTATTTTTTGTAAGGAATTGTATCAACAAAACACAAGAGAATAGCTTTAGACACAAAACACCTTTAATAATTTAGTAAGCAGGTAGTTTCTGTGAAGGTAGATATTGATTTTCATCTTGAAAGTATCTTGAATTACCTAGAAGACAAATATCTGGGTTTTTGTAAGAGACACATTCTACATTAGGTTAATTGAGGAAGGGGATCTCATTCTTAAATGACATCCCTCATTTGAGTTGTTGACATAGAAAATGAGAGAGCAAGCAGAGCACCAGAATTTATCTCTGCTTTCTGAATACAGATACAACATGAGCAGTTGTTTAAACATCTTTTTGTCATGCCTTTCCTGCCTTGATAGGCTGTACCCTCACTATCTGGTAAGAATTACATCCATAATGTCCAGTCCTTTCCAATTGTATTTAACATCCTAAAAACATCTTTTCAGATGTTAAAATAATTTTCTTCAATCCTAAACAACTTAAGCTTAACTGTAATAATATAACTACCTAGGCTTCAATCCCATCAGAGACCTGTGAAAGATAAATATTATCTGAATAGGGGGATCCAAGATGGCAGCGGCCTGCGCGGACGTATTTTGATTTCGGGGTTAACAGTCACAGGGCGGCTAGTGTTACAGGATGCTATACAAATGGCTCGACCCCCTCTAGATCTCACCCAACTACCCAGGGACCACGGAGGGTCCCTGGGCAGGACACTCCTTCCCACTTTCCGACATGCAAGGAAGCCGGTGGACCCAGGAATCGGGATCCCCCAATCCCCCACCAAGAGAGACTCCGGGTAAGTTCCAATCTAATACCCAGCGGGCAGATTCGGATCCCACGCAGAGATATTCCCCACCCTGCTGGGCACCCCCAGGTCTCGCACAGACGATCCAGCTATCTGGAAAATGTTCGGACCCTTGGAAGTGAGCGCAGCTCAGCTGCAAAGTGCCTTCAGACTGCAGATCACAACCCATTGCTGTGACATCACTGGCCAGTTTCCAAGCCGCAAGAGCGGCAAGGCTATTGGAGGTGAAGGGCAGATTTACCCACCACAGGAACCAACCCCGGGCAAACTGTGAGATATTTGAAACTGTCGTATATCAGACATTTGTACTAGTACTGGCCCCTCCAGCAGGGAAACAGAGCTTACTTGTACACAGCTCCACCACCTGGATTAGTTAGATCTCCACCTAGGAGGTGGGGCTGAATGACTCACCTTATAGGGGTGGAGTAAGGCAACTCGAATCCTACACCAAAGTGCCCCCTTTGGAACCAAGTCCAGAAAACAGCTAAAAAATTCCACATGGCCAGAGGCCTGAGACAAAAAAAAAAAAAAAAAAAAACAAAACAAAAAAAAAAAAAAAGAAAACAGAGCGAAATGACTCCAACAAAAGAAAGCAACGCTATTCCATCCAGCCCGAACCACGTCACCACAGCTGAAACACATGAAAACGATGACAATTCTACATTATGGAAAGTGATAGAGTCCCTACAAAAAGAACTTAAATCTATGAGGAATTCAAAGAAGCCACAATTTTACAAGTCAAAACAATGAATAACACCATTAAAGAGCTCCAAGCCAAGGTGACTCAGCTTGAACAGGAAAACGACAGAGTAATGAAAGATTTCCAGGCAAAAACAAGCAAACTGGAGAAGGAAATGCACAAAACAAACAATATCATTCAAGACATGAAAATAGAAATGGAAACAATAAAGAAAACACAGTCAGAGTTAAGAGAGGAAATGGAGAATCAAGGGAAGAGAACAGGAACTACGGATGTGAGCATCAAAAATAGGATGCAAGAAATGGAAGACAGGATAGCAGACATGGAAGATTCGATGGAAGAAATCAGTACAACATCCAAAAAAAAAAAAAAAGAAAGCTAAAAAATCTCTCACCCACAACATCCAAGAAATCAAGGACTCAATGAAAAGGCAGAACCTAAGAATTATAGGCATAGAGGAAAGAGAAGACTCCTGACTCCATGGTCCAGGAAATATCTTCAACAAAATCATAGAAGAAAACTTCCCAAACCTAAAGAAAGAGATACCAGTAAAAATCCAAGAGGCTTACAGAACACCAAACAGATTAGATCAGAAAAGAAACTCCTCTTCCCACATAATAATAGAAATTCCAAATGTAGAGAACAAAGAAAGGATATTAAAAGAAGTAAGAGAAAAAGGCCAAGTCACATACAGTGGAAGACCCATCAGAATCACACCTGACTTCTCCTAAGAAACTTGAAAATCTAGAAGGGCCTGGACAGATGTCCTACAAGCCCTGAGAGAACACAGGTGCCCAGCCAGACTACTATACCCAGTAAAAATCTCTATCAACATAGATGGAGAAAACAAGATATTCCATGACAAAATCAAATTCAAACAATATCTCCCCACAAACCCAGCCCTACAGAAGATCCTAGAAGGAAAATTCCAACACAGAGAAGATAACTACACCCACGAAAACAGAGGAAATAGAAACCTCCACAGCAACTAAACAAAAAGAAACTCAAGACAACCAGCTATACCAAAATAATGGGAAATAACAACCCCTGGCCACTAATATCCATCAACATCAATGGACTCAACTCACCAATGAAAAGACACAGACTTACAGACTGGATCCGTAAACAAGACTCATCTTTTTTTGCTGCATACAAGAAACACATCTCACTATTGAAGATAAACACTATCTCAGAGTAAAGGACTGGGAAAAGGTTTTCCAAGCAAATGGACCCAGGAAGCAAGCTGGAGTAGCCACTCTAATATCAAACAAAATAGACTTCCAATTGAAGTTAATAAAAAAAGACAGGGAATGGTATTACAAACTCATTAAAGGAAATATACACCAAGAGGACATCTCAATATTGAACATCTGTGCCCCAAATACAAAGGCACCTACATTTATAAAAGAAATGCTTCTAAAACTTAAATCGCACATCGATCCAAACACTTCAATAGTGGGAGACTTCAACACCCCTCTCACAACTATGGACAGATCATCAAGACAGAAGCCAAACAGAGAAATAATGAGTCTAACAGAGATCATGAACCAAATGGACCTAACAGATATCTATAGAACGTTTCACCCAAACACAAAAGAATACACCTTCTTCTCAGCACCTCATGGAACCTTCTCCAAAATTGACCACATAGTTGGACACAAAGATAGCCTCACCAGATACAAGGAAATTGAAATAACCCCTTGTATCTTATCAGACCACCATGGAATAAAGCTGGGCTTCAATAGCAAAAGAATCAACAGAAAGTCTACACTCACATGGAAATTGAACAACTCTTTACTAGAGGACCACTGGGTCAGGGAAGAAATTAAGAAGGAAATCAAAGACTTCTTAAAATCCAACGAAAATGAAGACACAACATACCCAAACCTATGGGACACAATGAAAGCTGTGCTACGAGGAAAGTTCATAGCACTAAGTGCCTTCAAAAAGAAAATTGTGACAGCTCACATTAGCGAATAAACAGCTAAACTGGGTGAATTGGAAAAAAAAGAAGCAAACACTCCCAAGAGGAGCAGAAGGCAGGAGATCATCAAACTTAGGGCTGAAATCAACAACTTAAAAACAAAAAGAACTATACAAAGAATCAATGAAACCAAGAGTTGGTTCTTCGAGAAAATCAACAAAATAGACAGACCCTTAGCCAAATTAACTAAAAGACAGAGGGAGAAAAAACAAATCAACAAAATCAGAAATGAAAAGAGAGAAATAACAACAGACATTGAGGAAATCCAGAGAATATTTGAATCCTACTTTAAAAATTTATACTCCACCAAATTTGAAAACTTAAGTGAAATGGACAATTTTCTTGATAGTTTCCACCTACCAAAGCTAAATCAAGATCAGATAAACATATTAAACAGACCTATAACCCCTAAGAAAATAGAAACAGTCATTAAAAATCTCCCAATCAAAAAAAGCCCAGGGCCAGATGGCTTTAGCTTGGAATTCTACCAGACTTTCAAAGAGGAGCTAACACCAAACTTTTCAAACTCTTTCACAAAATAGAATCTGAAAGAACATTGCCAAACTCATTCTATGAGGCCCCGGTCACCCTGATTTCTAAACCACACAAAGACCTAACAAAGAAAGAGAATTTCAGACCAATCTCCCTCATGAACATAGATGCACAAATACTTAATAAAATACTAGCAAACCGAATTCAAGAACACATCAAAAGTATCATACACCATGATCAAGTAGGCTTCATCCCAGGAATGCAGGGATGGTTCAACATACGAAAGTCTATCAACGTCATTCACCATATAAACAAGATGAAAGAAAAAAACCACATGATAATCTCGCTAGATGCAGAAAAAGCATTTGACAAAATCCAACACCCCTTCATGCAAAAAGTTCTGGAGAGAACGGGCATACAAGGACCATACCTAGAAATAATAAAGGCAATATACAGCAGGCCAGTGGCCAACATCAAATTAAATGGAGAGAAACTTGAAGCATTTCCTCTAAACTCAGGGACAAGACAAGGATGTCCACTTTCACCATATCTCTTCAATATAGTACTTGAAGTTCTTGCTAGAGCAATAAGACAACTAAAGGAGATCAAGGGGATAAACATTGGAAACGAAGAAGTCAAATTATCCCTATTTGCAGATGATATGATAGTATACATAAGCGACCCCAAAAATTCCACCACAGAACTCTTACAGCTGATAAACACCTTCAGCAAAATGGCTGGATACAAAATTAACTCAAAAAAAGTCAGAAGCCCTTCTTTATACAACAAACAAATGGGCTGAGAAAGAAATAAGGGAAACAAGCCCCTTCACAATAGCCACAAACAACATAAAATACCTGGAGGTAACTCTAACCAAGCAAGTAAAGGACCTGTACAACCAGAACTTCAAGCCCTTGAAGAAAGAAATGGAAGAGGCCTTTAGAAGATGGAAAGATCCCATGCTCATGGATAGGTAGGATCAACATAATAAAAATGGCCATCCTACCAAAAGCAATATATAGATTCAATGCAATTCCTATCAAAATACCAACACAATTTTTTATAGACTTGGAAAGAGCTATTCTCAATTTCATATGGAACAAAAAAAGCCCAGAATAGCTAAATCAATCCTGTACAATAAAAAACATCTGGAGTTATCACCATCCCAGATTTCAAGCTGCACTACAGAGCTATAGTTGTAAAAACAGCTGGTATTGGTATAGAAACATACCAGTAGATCAGTGGAATCAAATTGAAGATCCAGAAATAGACCCACACACTTATGGCCACCTAATTTTTGACAAAGAAGCCAGTACGGCACAATGGAAGGACAGCATCTTTAACAAATGGTGCTGATCCAACTGGATGTCCACTTGTAAAAGAATGAAATTAGACCCAAATTTATCACCTTGTACAAAACTTAAGACCAAGTGGATCAAAGACCTAACATAAGGCCGGTCACATTAAATCCACTAGAAGAAAAAATGGGAGAAACCCTCGAACTCATTGGCACAGGCAACAACTTCCTGAACAGAACACCAACAGCTCAGGACCTGAGATCAACAATCAATAAATGGGACCTCATGAAACTGTAAAGCTTCTGTAAGGCAAAAGACTCTGTCATTCGAACAAAACGGCAGCCTACAGACTGGGAGAAAATCTTCACCAACCCCACATCTGACAGAGGGCTAATATCCAAAATCTACAAAGAACTCAAGAAATTAAATGCCAAGAAACCAAATAATCCAATCAAAAAATGGGGGAAAGAGCTAAATAGAGAATTCACAAATGAGGAATCCCTAAGGGCTGAGAGACACCTGAAGAAATGCCCAACATCCTTAATCATGAGAGAAATGCAACTCAAGACAACTCTGAGATTCCATCTCACACCTGTCAGAATGACTAAGATGAAAAGCTCAAATGACAGCACATGATGGCAAGGGTGTGGAGAAAGGGGTACCCTATTCCATTGCTGGTGGGAATGCAGGCTTGTGCAACCACTATGGAGGTCAGTCTGGCGATATCTTAGAAAACTTGGAATAGCTCTGCCTCGAGACCCAGCCATACCACTTCTGGGTATACATCCAAATGCCTCTTCACGGAATCATAAGGAAGTTTCCTCATCTATATTTATAGCAGCCTTATTTGTAATAGCTAGAAACTGGAAACAGCCCAGATGTCCCTCAACCGAAGAATGGGTTAAAAAACTGTGGTACATCTACACAATAGAATATTATTCAGAGATCAGGAACAATGAAATTATGCAATTTGAGGCCAAATGGATGGAACTAGAAAAGCTCATCCTGAGTGAGCTAACCCAGACTCAGAAGGACACATATGGCATCTATTCACTTATAGTAGGATTTTAGCTATATAATAGAAGGTATCAATACTACAACTAACACACCAGAGGGAACTTGGACATAGACTTTTTATTTTTTATTTATTTTTAATATATTTTGTATATTTTTTTCTATTTTTTAGTCTTTTTTATCTATTTGTCTGCTTATTGGTTTGCTTGTTTAGTAGTTCTCTCTCCCAGGCAATGGGACTCTTTTCACTGATGGTACTGCTTCGTAGACCCCCAATGAATGAGGAGGCTCTTGGCCCTCATCCAACCTTTCAACTGAGATGAGGGGCTGTTATATAGGGACACCCCACCCCAGAGAAATGGGATGGAAGGGTTAGGAGGTAAAGAAAAAAAAAATGAAATGTGATGTTTCGGCCTTTTACTACTAATTGTCATGAACTGTTTAGGATAATTAAGAAATGCAAACTAATTGTTATGCAAGCCGGTCATTTTGCTAGGTACTATGACAGCCTATTATAGTTATTTTCTAAGCTAATCAGAAATAAACCTGCTAAGAGACAAGCAACATCTGCTTACCCTAATAGAAGAGATAGATAGGGCCTCTTCAAAAACCTCAAGAGATCTGCAGAATATGGCATTCAAAGATGTTTTCGTAACTTTAGATTTTTTTTATATCAAGACATATCAACTCCTGACAGCACCCCCTATTCTACCCCAAGTAGAAGATGAGCATCGAAGAATCTCTAGTGGGAGATAATTGAATTAGTCGCAAGCCTATCTCTTGGTAGGAAAAGCCCCTTGCTCCAACTGTAGACAGAATGCTGTCCAAAAAGGACAAAACCTGGAAGCAGGTAAGTCGACAGCCTAGCTCTGCCAAGACAGGGTAGGCAAGTCCTTCATAATCCCTGCTCTACAATCAATGTCTGTCAGAGAAACGGGGCCAAACGACTGAAGAGCGATGCTGTAATGTATGGAGAGAAAATGGGAACTGTCCAGGCAGCCACTGGTATGTCATTTCTTAGTTTTGGAAGCTGCAGGCCCTGTACTTCCTATAAAATCCCTCTCATGTCTCTGAGGTGGTTGAAGAACAGATAGTTAGAGCCTCATATTTAAATTTTGAGTTGTTTAGGAGTCAAGAGTGTTATAGATCTAAGAAGATGCTTTTAAAAGTGTGTTGCAAGTTAGTATGAATGTTGAGTTAGATATAGAACTTTAAACTCATGGAGATGGTTAGATAGTAGAATGTTAAAGTCAGGTGCCAAATACATATGGACTGGACATTTGGAATGTATGCTAAGCCATATAACCCTCATAACTGTGGCCTAATTACCTCTGTTGTTTTGTATTGTATTTATTATTGTAAGAGAAAGAGCCATTTGTTGGACTGAAAGGGGAAACTGTAGGGGGAAATAAGATATACCTTAAACTTAAAAAAAAGGGGGGAAGAGGATTAGGGGTTGAAGGTGGGAGGGTGGGACTGGAGAGGGAGAATAGGGAGGGGACTGCGATTGAGATGTAACTTGAAGAAATAAAAAATAAAGGAAAAAAAGAAAAAATATTATCTGAATAAACAAGAAGTGCGAAGAAAACAGCTTCCAAATTTATAGAAATGACAGAGACTTCTGGCCTTTAGTACAGACACCCTAGATTTCTCTGTAATGTTGGAACAGCATCTCCAGCCTTCTCACTCAGATATTTGACAGATATTAGTAGTAAAGCAACAATTATGAAGGCCTTGACAACCTTGTCCTTGGAAAGCTCAGCAGTCGACATTGCCTGCATCCAAGTTTGTCCATCTCAAAAAGCATTCTGTCTCCAGTTGTGTCGAGGGCTTTTTCTTTCCTCGGTTGCTAGCTTGCCACTTAGACAACCATCACCAAGTGGTGATTCCCCAATACTCATTGAAGTGGAATGTGGGTGCTACAAGAAGCTGACATGTCTCATTGCCAAAAATATTTAAAATTAATAAAACATCTTTAAATGTGATATCCTACAGATCTCTGAGGTTTTGGAAGACCATTTATCTCAGTATATTTGAAAAGGCAAATGTTGCTTGTCTCTAGGTATTTATTATCTAGTTAACTTAGAAAACATCTGTGATTAACTAAACTAGTGCCTAAAAAAAAACCCACAATTAGGAATAGTTTACATTTCCTAATTATTCTAAACAGTTTGTGATAGTAGTTTTCAAAAGGACTAGAACTTCACATTGCATTTTGAACAATTATATAGGTATAATACCTTGAAAAGAGTTGATATATAGTATGTAGTAACCAAAACATAAGCTTAATTTTGAATCAACATACAAAAATCTATACAAATGTAACCAAATATAACAATAATTTTGTATCACTATTCAATGATTTATAAGAGTATATTCAATAATCTACTCTTTTTTCCTATCATTCCTTTATTATTTCTATATTCCCCCTTTTTCTTTTCAAACCCGCTCACCCTCTATAAAAAAGGATAGAGAAAAGGAAAGGAGAGAAAAATCCTTTTGTCTAACCTCCTATACCTTATTTATTCTCTGACCAAGACAATTAAAAATTTGCAACCATTCCCCCTAAATGACTACAAACACCTGTAACACACTGAACTACTAAAAACCACCCACCCCAGCTTTTGGGTACAGGGGATCGCTCTTTTAAAATTGCTTCATGCTGCTTTGAGGCATAGTATCCTCTTGGGGGCCCAAGAAATTGGGAAAATGTTTAAGTCTTAAGAAAGCTAGCTGTAACGTTTGCTGTCCTCTGTAATTTGAATATCCTGAGCAGTTTGTAGTTCGAAGCTGATCTTTGGGTGGGAAAATACAGGGCTGTACTGAAGGCTGGCTGGAACAGTTTTTGAGGCTAGACCATCTTAGCTAGCTAGCTCTTTTGAAGCTGTTCTGGATGCAGATTCTTGAGGAAGCAGCTCTTGAGGAAGTCAGCTAGGCTGCAACATCTGGGTCACTTATCTTGTCTTCTTTCCTATCTAGTCCTTTTTCTTCAGATGTTTCAGTTGTCCACTGGTCTCTGGATTCCTTAGTTGAATGCTTTTATTCTCCAGGAAAGATAAAAACAAAAACCTACACTAACACTAACTCGTGTGTGAAGGGGTACTTTTTGGCAGGTTATATCTTTCCTAGGGCAAACTTTTGTGGCAATAGAAAAGGTATTATCTTTCAATTGAGATTTTAAAACTTCTCAAAATTTGAAACTAAATGTACTTTTAAATGTACTTATCATAAAGGACATTCACTTTGAATTTCAGCCTGAGTTTTGCAAGCAAGTTTTAAATTTAAATAATTGTAAATCCTATGTGCCTGCCTCTGCCTCCCAAGTGTTGGGATCAAAGGCATGTGCCTCCCAATTGCTGGGATTAAAGATGTGAACTTTCACATTTTCTTCTGAGTTCTTTTCTTTCTGAAACCTGATTTGTGTCAGGCTGGCCCTGAACTCAGAAATCTACATAGTCCGTCTCCTGAGTGTTGGGATAAAGGCATATTCCCCCTAAGTATTAGGATTAAGGATGTGAACCATCATCATCCTGTACATTGTAACTCTAGAATTAGAAACCAAGTAACTTTATAGTGATCTCCCTGTTTCTACTAGGATTAAAATCATGGGTTACCACTACCTTGCTCAAATATTTTATCTTATCTCCAAATTACTCCAATTATTAGAGATTTAGAAAACAAGTTAGAACTGTTTTTTACTTTAAACACCTTAAATCTCTTAACTGTATTTTTAATACCAAACAACAAAGATTCCCTTTTGATTTAAGAAGAAAACTGAGAAGTTGATGAAGATGGTGTGGGCCATGTGGCAATCTACAGTCTAACATTCTAACATGGAATTAAGACACATGGTTTAAGAAAACCATTTTTTATTTCATGCCAATAAGGCAAGTATGCCTTTGGTAAATTATCATTTGAAAAATATTTTTTATTTTTATTTTTTTAGTGCCAAGTTAACCATTTCAAAGGTAGGGCATTTGGTACCTTTGAAAGACCAACAGCTATTATGTCTTGCTTGTGGACAACCTGGACAGTCTGTGACTGTTTTTGATAATATCTTTTAATACTTTTCTCAGAAGCATTCTTTATTTTATAGTTTGTTTCTGAGATTGGAGGAATATTAATCTGTGTTTTCTATTGCTACAAAAAATCACACCCCCATAAATTCATGGCTATATTAGCCATGTATGACTTTGATTTTCCTATTTGTCCTTCTTGTCCTGTACACTTGACCCATCTTGCACTTTATTTTACCTGATATAAAGTTTCAATCTCTAGGAGCTGGATATTTATTTCCTGAAGAGGCCAACCTACATGCCAAGATTTTGGTGAAATTATTGTTAATGTTGAGGCCTGCTCCTTTAGCACAACTACAGCCATTTTGTCCTCAATCTCCATTTTGACCATGACGTAAAATTAAGTTCAAGTTCTTGGGCTCCACTACCCAGATGCTGACAAAGCAGAAGTCCTGCTGGGTTAGGTTAACCATTCATCTTGACTTTGTTATGATTCTATAGTTTTGTTATTCATGTCCTATTATTTTGAAATATTCTTGAAAACCCCTCTGAGCATGACTGTTCCAGGTCATGTTGACCAACTGTTCCAAATGTCTTGCTATGACTGTATGGTGCTCATACTCTGATATCTTAGTACTATGGAAAGCCCTAATACAAGTCCACTTACCTCACTTAGGGCCAATCAAATTAAAGGTCAGTTAGAACTGTTAGTGTCTAGTTAGTCAAAATAACTTGAGTCAAGGTCAACCACTCTGTTGCATTGTCCATCCCCTGCATGAGCTCATTGTGATTTTTGCCTTTATAAGCTGACTCTGAAGCATTGTCACAGTCTGGCTCAAGTCCAGATTGTATCCTTGATTATAATCAGTCCTGGGGTGTGCATTCAATAAACCACCCATGTCTCACTGAGATCAGTGTTTGAGTCATTTGTGTGCCTTTTCCTGAGCCCTAACAGTTACATCTGCTGCTGTGTCTACTAAACCTTCAATTTCAATGGCATTTATCTGTATTTTTAGCTTAAGTCTCTGATCATTTATAAAAGTTTGCCAAAATACTTGTTTTCTGGTCTCTCCTGAATTTTTTGTTTTATCTACTATCTTTGATTATATCCAGAGAACTGCTGTTTTTTTAATGTTTATTTATTACTTCAGGTTACATCTCCATCACAGTGCCCTCTTTCCACTCCTCCCAGTCCCGCCCTCCACCCTCTACCCAATCTCCCTTCCATCCCACTCCTTCGGAGTGGAGTGTCCCTACATAACAGTCCCCCTCCCCAGTTCAACAGTCATATGAAGGCCAGGAGCCTCCTCATACACTGGGGGCCTACAAGGCAGCACCACTAGGGCAATGTGTTTCTTTTGCAGGTAGCAAAGTCTATGTTCCTGTTCCCTTTGGTGCATTGGTTGTAGTATAGTTATCCTGTACTATATGGCTAAAATCCATATAGTATACATTATAATTTAATAAATGTCATGTGCATCCTTCTAAGTCTGGGTTAGTTCACTCAGGATGAGCTTCTCTAGTTCCATCCATTTGGCTGCAAATTGCATGATTTCGTTGTTTCTGATAGTTGAGTAGTATTCCATTGTGTACATGTACCACAGTTTTTAATCCATTTGTCAGTTGAGGGACATCTGGGTGGTTTCCAGTTTCTAGCTATTACAAATAAGGCTGCTATAAACATAGATGAGGAAACTTCCTTATGATTCTGTGAAGAGACATTTGGATGTATACCCAGAAGTGGTATGGCTGGGTCCTGAGGCAAAGCTATTCCAAGTTTTCTAAGATATCGCCAGACTGACCTTCATAGTGGTTGCACAAGCCTGCACTCCCACCAGCAACGGAGGAGGGTTCCCCTTTCTCCACACCCTCGCCAGCATTTGCTGTCACTTGAGCTTTTGATCTTAGCCATTCTGACAAGTGTGAGATGGAATCTCAGAGTCTTCTTGAGTTGCTTTTCTCTGATGATTAAGGATGTTGAGCATTTCTTCAAGTGTCTCTCCACCATTAGGGATTCCTCCTTTGTGAATTCTCTGTTTAGCTCTGTTCCCCATTTTTTGATTGGATTATTTGGTTTCTTGGCATTTAACTTCTTGAGTTCTTTGTAAGTTATGGATATTAGCCCTCTGTCAGATGTGGGGTTGGTGAAGATCTTTTCTCAATCTGTAGGTTGCTGTCTTAAGACCAAGTGGATCAAAGACATTAACATAAGGCCTGACACACTAAGTCTAATAGAAGAGAATGTGGGGGAAAGTCTCGAACTCATTGGCACAGGTGACAACTTCCTGAACAGAACACTAACAGCTCAGGCTCTAAGACCAACAATCAAGACATGGTACCTCATGATACTGGAAAGCTTCTGTAAGGCAAGAGAACTGCTGTTTTTAACAACAGGCATTAGGCCTATTATTTGCTCTGTGGATGAGTTTATCACCTATGCTGACAGGGAATGGTTGGACCAAATTTGATATGGTGGCCTACTGGAGGCCCCTTAGGGCTTCCCAACAGTAAAGGATTACCTTGTCTATTGCTTGTTGATCTTCATTTGTTATTCCAATGCTGTGCTTTGCTACACAATCATACTCCAAAAGGCTTAGGCCTTGTTTTTTGGATTATTTCTAAAAAAAAGCATAGTGTCTTGGACTGCCTTACCTACAATTCCTTTTCAAATGACCTTGCTTACCACAATTAAAACATCTGCCATATTGATTTTTCTTAATATTTTTAGAAATTGCTTCTCCTATCAGATTAGCATCATAAACATGAGATCCAATAACAGCTGTATCTCTGATCCATTTCTCTATCAGTGCTGATCTTGCCTTTAAAGATCTAACTACCCTGTTGCATTCTGAATTAGCATTTTCAAAAGCCAAAGATGCAATTAGTATTTTTCTGACTTCAGAAACTGATACTATTCTATTTACATCTGATGTCAATCTTTGCAAAAAAAAAAAAAAATCAGTGAAGCCTTCCTTTGGGCCTTGCATAGTTTTAGTAAATGATTCAGACCTCTTTCCTGATTCTTCAACCATATCCCAAGCACTTAAAGATGCTAAATGACATAGTGCCAAGGTGTCATCACCAAATTCTAACTGCATTTGTAAATCATCATATTGACCTTCACCTAGCAACTAATCCTGGGAAATATTAAAACCTTTGGCCTGATTCTATTGTTTTATGGCCTTAGCTTCCTCTTTCCACCATGTTTTCCATTGTAACTGAGGCCAGCTTCCAATATTGCTGTTGCCAAATCTTTCCAGTCTTAGGGGATAATTCTGTTCTGAGTTTCCCATGAATTTAGAAACTGCTTCAAATAGGATGAATGGAAATAATCGTTTCCTTAAATCTCCTCAAATCTAATATGTCATTATAGCTTTGGGAGTGCCTATCATCTCCTGGTAGTGTTTTATAGTAACTGGATAAACTAGGGTTGGTTTTCTAGAAATCTTGGGCTGTCCATTTTCAGCTTCATTATGCAATGGCATAGTAGGCTCTTGTCTAAAACCCTCTGTATGTGCCTTAGAATTTTCCTTATTCTCTTATATTTTTGGTTGTGAGCCTCGCCTTTAACGGCTGAGCCATCTCTCCAGCCCGAATTTTCCTTATTCTCATTTACAAGTCTTTCTAAGGCTTGTCTAAATTCCCCTGTTGTGTCTGAATATTTTTCTTATTCTCAATTATAAGTCTCTCTTTGAGCTGGTAGAGAAGGCCATTATGACTATTAAGGATAAAATATAAAATACCAACATAATAATAATCATAATTGGTATTGGGAAAATTTCAACTATGCCATTTAGCTTTTCATTCACCTTCTATCTTCAAGTTATTTTAAGTAGCACTATACAGGGTACTAAAGCCTTCTATTATGTTTCCCATGCTTAACTCTGTCCTTGAAGAGTTCCTAGATAACCTGCCAAATCTGATAGTTCTCAGTTTGTCCGCAGATGGAATGATTTCTCTGTACGTGGGGTCTTGTCACAAGTTGGAATGCCAAAATGTTGTTTTAAAAAACTAAAGTATTTCAGTCATTTGATTTTACCAATGATGACTCAGGAGCCAGATACTGGGATGAAAACCTGCTAGTTCAAAGAGGCAGAGAAAGCACCCAGCTGCTCTTTCTATTCAGCTAAAAACCCTACAGGAAAAAACAAACAAACAAACAAACAAACAAACAAACAAAAAAGCTAAAAAGCTTAGAAGCACCTAGAGGAAGAAACCTTGAAGGAGAAAAATTCTGAAGGAGAAAACCTCTGAAGGAGAATACCTCTGAAGGAGAAAACCTCAGAAGGAGAAAACACAAATGAAGAAGAACTCCCAACTCCTCCATGCTGTCTTAAATACTGCTCAGCTCAATGTCCCTCCTTTCTATTTAATCCCTGTCAGCTGGTTTCTTGCTCCTGCCTCTTGACCTATGATTAACTTTATTTAAATCTGTGTTCAGAAAACTCTTGAATTAAAGGTGTGGGCTTAGAGCTGAGCCATACCATAACCATTTGTTTACAATAAACAAAAAGTTCTAGGATTAAAGGCTGAGCCATACCACAATTAGAAACAGACTTTTCCAGTTTCTTGCAGTTCAAATGTGATCAAATATTCTACAACAACTGTTAGAAATATTGATGCCAGTTCTTACTTAAGTGGTTCATATTTACATCTTTGTACAGCAATAAACATGTGTGCATCTTGTCTGCAGAGCTGTAATATATTTGAGTAGTGTTTCATATACACAGAACCTTCTAAATCCATAACGTTACATAACCTGAATAACTATGGATAGTACAAATATATACATAAATGATGTCCTTATGTTTAGGTCCCACATGACCTGCAGACTCTGTTCCATTGACATGCTGCTGAGTAACAGATGTAGGGACCACAGTCTGTAGGCTTCTTTTCTCTCCACACAGCTCTCAAGACTGAACAGTTCTCTCCATCTCCTGGGAATATTCCTTTCTGGGTAGGAAACTGTAGAAGAGCTGTAGGCCACACAAATAAAAATCTTTACATCACATACTAATAGGCCAAATATTCTTATGGAAGTCCTTTATTCAAGAATGCCATTCTTCCCTACCCACTTAGCCAGAGATTCAGAAAAGCATCATATCCCTAGGTCTATAGATGATGTCAACTAACCTCAGATCCACACATGCATGGTACAATATTTTCCTCATTCTCTGCTCTTTTAGGAAGGGATCTTAAGAAAACTATTTCTGTTCTCTTTAGAGGGATGGTATCGACATTTTGGTCTTGTTTGTGCTATTGCCAATCTTAATAGACACTTTTACACTGCCTCCATCTCTAGCAAACTCTTTGCCTGAAAGATGAGCCATCTCCATCCCTCTAATACATAACACTGTGAACTTATTTTTCTCTATATATGTAAGGTGATCTCCAATATGCTTTAGGAAGCAGACCATTTTGTATCTTTGAACTCACACCTCCTCCACCATAGCATACAAAGCAAGGATTGCCTTAGCTTCCTTTTCACTAGAATCAAGACGAATAAGCTGGGGAGAAATCAATTCCCATTCCCTGTAAAAACAAAATTATTAGACTTTTCTGTTTAAGCACAACATTTCAACATAGTGACGGAAATAAATGGTACATATTAACAGGAAGGTGAGCACCATTTGCAGGGCCTATATGTGGGCTGCAGTGCTGACATGTCTGGAGCCTTTGGCATTGTGCTGAATGATCTTCAGATGCCTCCAAAGGGAGAAGATGAGCAGGAGAAACATCGTTAGGGACACAGTGAATGGTGTGAGTATGAACATAGTGCTGATGAATCAAGTATGCCCAGAAAATTTAGTAGAGTTACTTTAGATAGCACTGTAGGACGTATTTACTTCATATTCATTAATCCAGATATCAGCACATCTGCTTATTACTAAAATATTTAAAAACAAGATAAGGAAGATACAAGAAATATCACTTAACCCACTTTTTAAAAAAGTTTTCACTTCAGGTAAAGAAAATACAGTTTTAAAAATTAGTTGTCTTGAGAAAATAAAAGATGCTGAGGCATGTAGCAACCTAGATGCTGAAATGACTGGTCACTGTCCAGAAAATTTTGATCATTCTCTTCATTTGTCCAGTTATTAAAGTTGGATAAATGGTTAATTCCAGTAAACTTGCAATTAGTGACCAGAGCACAGAAACTCTGGAGATGATTAGAGCAGTGAGGATCTGATTCACTGAAGAGATCTTTCTTCTCTTGACCCAGTCCATGATGTTCAACAGGGCTATTAAATGCATTACCTAAATTTCCTATTATGAATTCCACACTTAAAGTAAGTGTTAATGTGACATATAGGATAGGACTCATTGTCACTATAAAGCAAAGAATTTAAATAAATTAAATTTCAATAAATTTAAATATAATAATCTAAATAAATTAACCAACGATCATTCCCACTCTCTTTATCTCCCTTACTTAGTACATATGCTTCCCCCTTTAGCTCCTAGGGGCTTCAGAAATAATCATTTCTCTCCACTTTGCACCAATATCTGCTAGATTGCCAACATCACAGGCATTGAGGAAGATGAATAATGATGCATTACCTAGACAAGCAGGAAATGAATTCGGACAGTAAAAACCCCTCAGGAGCTAAGAGTAGTCAAAGAACCAATAACTCAGGGATCTTTATGGAATAGAAGGAAAGACTGTAAGAGACAGAGATAGTGAATAACAGCAAGAAAACTGGTTTTGGGACACAACAGGGCAGTTGCATGCATGAACTCACATCAGTTGTACCACCATCCATAAGACCTGCACAATCTCAAATGAGACAAAACTCCCAGCACAGGGGGAGAAAAGTGTACACAAAATCCTACATCTATCTGAGGAGCTGCAGGCATTTGATAGCTTCTGGGAGATGATAGTTTTCTTTAATTGTGGGTCAACCGTACACCTGGGCAGGCCCCATCTCAAGACTGCTTTAGCAACAACAACAAAAAATAAAAAATATAAACTCTCTGTGTGGGCAAGGGCAGATGAAGGAAACTTATAGGTGGATCTGGAAAGAGAGGAGGGTGGAGACAGTGGTTATGGGAGAAGTTAAGGGAGTGATCTAACATGTTCAAAATACATTGCATGAAAGTTTCAAATAGTTAATGATAATACTATGCTTTAAATAAAAGAATCAAAGAAAAGACAAAACCAAATTTCCAAATATATCACCAGAGCAATTTCTTATCTCTCCTTTTTAGGTAAAGAAATGTAGGACTGGAGAACTTAGACATCTTGGACAAATAAAACAAGCTAAGGCTATCAGCATACCACGTGCTATGAGGATCACTTTTCACCACAGCCTGTAAGGACATTCTTCTTCACTTGTTAATTATTTGAACATGGATGAACTACAATTGAATATAGTAGGTTAACTTTCCCTAAGCAAACAGTTATGAAGATAGCCCAAGGACTAAGAATTCTACCACAAGGGACATCTATTTTCTCCCAGTAATATCAAAACTATTACCAAATGCTATAAAAATATTGGCAAATTTTCCAAAAGCAAATTCTTCCATTTACTGGATGGAAAATATGCTCAACAGTAACCTTGAGCCAGGAAAACTGTATCAACTAAGCCTATATTATTTGTTATGGATAATCTCCTGACAAGAGCTCTAGCAATACCTGGGTTCCAAGTGGACAATGAAGTTCTATTGTCTCTTTGTTCGTTTTCATTTTCCTTCAAGATTTTAATATAATTACATCATTTCTCCCTTTCCTTTCCTCTCTCTCTATCCTCCCATATACTTCTCCCTGCTAGTTTTCAAATTCATGACTTTTAAAAAAAATAATTTTTTGACACACACACGAGTACAAAGCTGAGAGCAAAACACCATTAAAGAAAACATAGCTGCAGATCACTGAGCTATGAGAATTCCATTGTCTAGATCTGATGTTTTAGTGAAGTGAAAGCTACTAATGGATAGGCTTCTTTCTAGAAGTGTTCTTTATAAAGTTATTTGAAGTAGTGCTAAAAATGCCTGCTTAATGCTGTGTTCTGTGGTCCACAACTACTTTGGCAGCATGGTACACAACAGTTGAACACACTCCCATATTGATATTAAAAATGTCCATTTTTTCTGAGATTTGTCCTTTTGGTAAAAAAAGAAAGAAAGAAAAGAAATGTGCTGTGTACTTCTATTTTTAATGCTCTGTGGATTGTATTGCATTTGAAATGTTACTAATACATGATTTGTATTTTACCTTTTGTTGATATTTATTTTTGTCTGTTTACCAAGAAATTTATATTTTTTGCCCTCATGTAATTTTTATTTTATCCTGAACTTCATCTTTAGCTGATAGTATTTCACATCTGCAGATTCCATCTCTAAAAATTCATTCAACTGTAATTTTTTTACAGGTCAGAGCCATTTCTCTCATGCTGAATGTACACACACTTTCTTTTCTTATTGATTCCTAAGCAGCTGAATAACAAACACCTACTCACTGAACAATTTTCCTATTTCCCAATTCAGTCCTTCAACATTTTTTAAACTAAATTCATTCATTCATACAATATTCAAAAAAATGGACTGAAATTTTCCAATATCCAGGAGCCACATAAAAGTATTGCAATACCCTCCTTTAAGTGGCTGCCTATTACACATGTCTACATTTTATAACATGTGGGACCCCATCCACTTGTCTCTGAATGACATACAGAAAATATACCTAACATTTTTCAAAGAATAAATAAATAAATGAACAATGTTAGAAGAGAACAATGTTGATAAAACATAAAACATAGTAATTGGAAGGCAACCACAGGATCCCTACTACAGATTCAACAGCGCAGAAAAAAGGACATGCAAACCATAAAATCAAGTTCAGATCACTTCACCTCCCCTCTTCAGCCGAGTTTTAAACTATTAAACTGAGTGATTAAATTTATACATTTTAAACTCACCTTTCATTTTGTGTAATCATTTACACAATCAACACAGCACACATACACAACAGAAGTTCATGTTAATAAGACATCAGTCACTCGTAAATTTCTCTAAATTTCTACTCTTATGACAGCCTGGCTTGTTTCTCACAATAAAATATGGTGTATGGTTATGTAAAGTAAAACAAACATGCAAATCTCTTCACTGTGATATCCAATGGACACACTCACAATCATGGTTTGATATTGACGGAGATAAGAACTTAAGTGAGATACATAATATAAAATCTACTTTACAAACCATAGTGCATTTCCTAGTGATGAATATGTTCCAAGGATTCTTGAGTTCTGAATTAGCTGTAGAAAAAAAAAAACTTGTAATAAAATGAAAAATTTCATTAAAAGTACTCGAAATTGACCTTGTATTTGAAACAGAGAATGGGTTATGTATATCTGATGTCCAAGGCTATATATCATTTCTTAACATGCTATAGACTATAAAATTATTCTTAAGTGAATACAATTACAGTTTCACATTTATTATGTTCAACATGAAAACATACACACATGTACTTTACATATTAACTTAAATCATTTTAAAATGTCAATGGTGTTAATTTCAGACAGAAATTACATTATACAAATACTATGTGTTCATGCATTTGTTTGCTCCACATTCATATCTAGCTTTGTAGAATAAAATAGATATTTACATATTTTAAGCCAAGGCTGTAATATGTTTGCATAGTACCTAATCTACTCAAATTTTGCTAAATTTACAATGCTACAGGTGAGGTATAGAAAGTAAAATTTATACATATATAATTTCTTAGAAACTGGATCTTCCTCTAAAGTATGAGAGATGGTTGACAATATGTTTTAGCTTTCTGAGGGTTCTGCATCACTAAGCCTGCACATTAGCCACCATACAAAGGAAAGAAATGCCTGTCTAAGTTTACTGTTTCCCAAAATTAGGACATATGAGTGGCCTGAAGGAAAGGCAACTCCAGTAACCCAGAAAAACAGAGTAACTGATTTTTTATGCTTAAACTCAAAGTTACAAAGCTGCAAAAGAAACGACAGGAAAAAAACGGTATACAATAACAAGAAGGTGACCACCATTTGCAGGGCCTTCATGTGTGCTGTGGTGCTGACACCTCTGGAGCCTTTCTCATTGTGCTGCGTGTTCTTTAGATGTCTCCAAAGAGACAGTATGAGCAGGAGACACATTGTCAGGGACACAGCAAATGGTGGGAGTGTGAACATAATGTCAATGAGTAAATGTGTAGAAAACTGCATAGAGTTACTTAAGATAGCACCGTAGGACATATTTGTTTCTACATCAATCCAGACATCAGTACATCTGTTTTTTACTATAATGTTTAATAACAAGATGAGCAAAGATGCCAGCAATGTCAATGAAACCACTTTTTTTATTCTCCACTTTAGGTGAAAAATAAAGTTTGAAAAAATGGCTATCTTGAGAAAATAAAAGATACTGAGGCATGTAGCAAGCCAAATGCTGAAGTGATTGGTGACTGTCCAAGAATTATTAATTTGTCTTACCACTTTTCTAGTCATTATTGAGAATGGATATAGTTCAGATATCAATAAATTTATAAATAGTGACCAGAGGAAACCAATTCTGGAAATTGCCAGAGCAGTGGGAATCTGATCTATGAAAGACAACTTTCTCCTCTTTACCCAGTCCATGATGTTCACCAGCACTGTGAATGCATTGCCTAAATTTCCCATTATGAATTCCATAGTTAAAGTAGTTAATAGTATGTACTGTAGGACACCATTCATTGTCTCCAAGAGGATGCTCCAATTGCCTCTATAGTGCCAAATATTGTTAATGACAATCTTCTGATATATGTCTAGCTGATTCTCAAGACTTCACAACATAATAATTTAGTGATCTTTTATATACAAGATTCAATAATAGGTTGGTTTATAGTTTTTTTCACAAAAATCTTACATTTTGCAAGACAGCCCAGACAAGCTTCATCCAGATGCTATATACCTTAGACACAATGTACTGAAGTCCTCTGTGGTTGATGTAGAAGGAAACAAAATTCTCATGTGCTGTCATCAAAATGAATACATTCATTTGCACTGTTTTGATGCTTTACATATCAAATTTCAGCTATTTAATGTCTGAAAAGCAAAAGTACAAAACTCCAACTCATACAAGAGGCATAAATATCTAATTTTTTAAATAATATGAGAATTTCATTAAATATTTCAAAAGGATGCCAATATAGGCTCCTATACTTGTTTTCCAAAGATCTTCCTACAAGCAAACCTAAAAATATTACATAGTTATTCCTCAAATACCTGGAAATGAGAAAACTAATAATTTTACTTTTTATAAGGTCATATATACATGCAAACAGGTGCATATAGTAATTCATAAGCATGCATTTATTTCTATAATAATCCTTTTTACTATTGAATTCAATAATTCAGTTTTATCATGTATTTAAATTTTATTGTGCATTTTATTTAAGATTTGTAATACAATACTTGTTAAGAGATGGTCTAAAGACTTCTGACTATCCTATCCATACAAGCAAATAAATTTGGAAATATTCCCCTTCTGTTATAAAGCAGACAGTAAGTTTACATAAATTCATCTGCACAAAAAGAAACCTCTTAATTCTCCTTGTGTCCTCCATTTGTTCTTGTACACAATTCTGTCACCTGTATGATCTTCTGACACTATTTTTTTCTCCCACTTTGCACCAACATCTGTTTACTTGAAATCACTGTAGGCACTAAGGCATATAAAGGACAATACATACCCTAGGCAAGCCAGAGAAGGAAGCAACAGGTCATAACACTCTTCAATATCTAATGGGTAGTCAAAGAAGTAGTAACACACACACAAAATAAGTATCAAAATCAGCAACCAGAAAAGCATGTACCAAAAACTTTAGTAAACTTGGTATGTGGTGCATTGGGCTACTTGGTGAGACTCTGTATCAAAGTAACACCAACAAACATGTTTAAATTGAAGAGAAAGCCTGTGCATGTGAAACATGGACTACTACTACCTCCACCTGGAGTAGCACTGAGCATAGAAAGTGAGACAAAAAAAAAATCCTGAAATGTCTCATATATGCCCAACATTTAGAGAACAAAACATACATGGAAGATAAATTAGTATAGCATATGAAAAAATTTAGGTAATTTTTCTAAGAACAGAATCATGAGCATACCTGAACACAGAAGCATCCTCCTGGATGGCTCGTTCTCCATTACAGAACTGAGGAAGAAGACAAACAGAAATGTAAAACACACTGGAGGTGGGGCTATGTGGAGTGTGGAGTGTGTGCTAATATAAGAACTAGTACAAAGCTTTTAGCAAAAGTGACAAAACGTGTTTCCACGGGAGTGTGTAAATACCACCCCAGGAGCTTCACTGAGCTTCTCTTCTCAACTTCCACTCTGGATAGGAAACCCTTGCGATTCCACCTGAACAGGTGTAACTGCTGCGCTCTGTTGTCTAAGTTGCATTGCTCAGATTCAAAACTGCTACTTTATTAACATTGGCAAGATTGGTGTACATATCTCTGACATACTTGCAGGTAAAGAAGAGCCCAGTCTCTTACTGAGTTAATGCAAGGCACTCCTTCACAAGAGGAGTAACCATATCTAAGAGACAAAGGGCCCAAACCGGCTACAGAGCAAGCATAGGCTTAATCTCCAACACAAAGAACTCAGCAAAGTCATTCATTTATAAATTTACTCACTTTTTGAATGACATAGACAATTGACTATTCTGGACAATGATCTGTCTGAGTCCTCAGATATCTTTGTTTCTGTTTTCTATTTTCTTAGTGAATATTTTATATCAAGTTTATCCTTCTATTTTGAATTATAATGGAATCTTGTTACTATGAGTTCTGATTTTATAAATGGTCACAAAGGGGCTGGAAGGTGGTAGAGAAAATATCCATTGAATTGTGATTTTGTTGTTTGCTTCAATGAGCTGACAATATGTACAGCTGAACAAAATTTAGAAATGTTAGGAAGATAAAAACGCACAAAAGTAACAACTAAGAAAAGATGCTGGTAGTCCTCAGGCGTGTCTCAGTGGAAGAACACTTGTTAGTCATATGCAAGACCCTGGGTGTGATCTCACAGTCAGGAAAAAACAAGGAAAAGAATCTGCTTACTAATTAGATTTTGTAATGTTAAATGTAATTTTGGACATAAAATAAGTGATAAGAAAACGGAATGATAGTAACATCATTTACAGTTGAAAATATATGAAATTTTATTAAAATCATTTACATGTTTTTTAAAAACAACCAAAATGTCATAAATGTCATCTACTTTGGTGATTCAACATGATGTAGCTCATACTTCTGTCATCTAATAATCTATTAACTGTTTCCTTAAAATTGTAGAATAGTTGGTCTTTTGCTCTGAGAAATGCTTCTGTTTGTACAAACCTGCAACCTAAAAATGAAGATAGAACCAAAAAATTCATGCTATATTTGCTGTGGTGGATGATATTTTGGATACATCAAACCTCATTTGTAGGCATTTTAGCATCTATGTTCATCACGGATATTGGCCTGCAATTTTATTATTTGCTGTGTCTTTCTCTGGTTTGGTATTAGAGTAATAGAAGCTACTTAGAAGTAACTTCTTAGAAGTTTGCGAGTGTTCCTTCTGTTTCTCTATTTTCTTATCCTTTTTTTAAACAACCTAAAAAATATTGGTTATAATTCTTCTTAAGGATATTCTTTGAATATCCAGTGCAATTTTGATATGAATCCATCTGGACTGGGCTTGTTTTAATCAGAAAACTTAGTAGTGTTTTAATCTCCTTATTATTGGCCTATTTAAACTGTTGGTTTATTCTTGATTTAACTTGATGGGTTAATGAATCTAGAAATTCTTTCACTTCTTTTAGATTTCTGATTTGGTGGAGTTTAGTTTTTTTGTCTTTTGAGTTTTTTAAAGCTTATTTTATTAAATTCAACTGACAATATTATCACATCTATGAAATCTCTTTTTTATTCTTTAATGATTTTTTAACATTTATTTATTAATTCAAGTTCCATCTCCATTACAGCCCTCTCCCTCCCCCTTCCACCCTCTCCCCCCTCTCTCACCTATCCTACTCCTTGGTGCAGGGAGTGCCTCCAAGTATCAGCCCCCCTCTCTCTAACAGCCTAGAGACACTTGAAGAAAAGCTCAACACCCTTAATCATCAGAGAATTGCAACTCAAGATGACTCTAAGATTCTATCTCACATCTGTCAGAATGGCTAAGATCAAAAGCTCAAATGACAACACATGCTGGCAAGATTGTGGAGAAAGGGGAACACTCCTCCATTGCTGGTGGGAGTGCAAGCTTGTACAACCACTATGGAAATCAGTCTGGCGATATCTTAGAAAACTTCTAATAGCTCTACCTCAAGACCCAGCCATATCACTTCTGGGTATACATCCAAATGATTCCTCACCAAACCACAAGGACAACTCTTCATCCATGTTCATAGAAGCTTTATTTGTGATAGCTAGAAACTGGAAACATCCAGATGTCCCTCAACTGAGGAATGGATAAAAAACTGTGGTACATCTACACAATGGAATACTACTCAGCCATCAGAAGCAATGAAATCATGCAATTTGCAGCCAAATGGATGGCACTAGAAAAGCTCATCCTGAGTGAGCTAACTCAGACTCAGAAAGATACACATGGCATATGTTCACTTATAACGGGATTTTACCCATATAGTACAGGATAATCACCCTACAATCAATAGACCCAAAAGAAAAGAAACATAGTCTTTGTTACTTGTTTGACACTCCACCCTAGTGGCACTGCCATGAATGCCTCCTGTGCAAGAGGAAGCTCTTAGCCCTCTTGTGACTAATGAGTTTAGACTTTTAAAGTATTCTCTTATAATGTTCTCAGTTTCTTATGTCTGCTGTAACATTTCTCTACTCAGTTTATTAACTGTGCCAAAGGTCTTTTGCTAAGAACCAGCTCTTAAGAGTCCTTGATTCTTTGTCTTTTGTTTTTCCATGCTCCTCCACTGTGGAGCTACAGTAATTATTCATCTGTCCACACTTACAGGTGTTTGGACAGTTTCATTTTTCAGTTACTGTGAAGACTACTATTAGTATTCTTCTGAATGTTGTTTGATACATTCTCATTAGGTATTTTCAAGAAAAGAATTGTCAAGACACTGAATATGGTATTCAATTTTCCTCACCAGCAATTAAAGATTCAAAACATGCCTTTTTGTTTTTGTTTTGTTTTTTAAATAAAATGCCCCTTTGACCTTGTTGTGGTTAGGGCATTAAATACATCCCAAAATATCATGTAATGAAGGCTTGGTCTTCAATGTAGCAGTATTCTGAGGTGGGGTCTTGAGGTGATGGAACCAGGAAACACACTGAGACTGTCTCTTTTTGAAAAAAGTTAGTCAGTTCCTCTCACCTTAAAACCTTTTTACACAAAGATTTATGAATCTACTTGTTTTTTGTGTTTGTTTGCTTTTTCTCTACAAAGTATTTTTGCAAGGTAACCAAGGTTTTCTATCAGGCCAAGTAGCATATAATTTTCCACAGAATCATCAGTGAAGCATGACTCAAATTGCTCCTCCCTAGAATGAGTGATTCAAAAGGTAAAAAGCTGTTACTCTTTCCAAAAATACAACACAGTGCTTGACGTTTACTATAAAGCAAGTATATTTTTATAAATTGTCTAGTGTTGCTACAGAATGTATTTACTGACATCCACTTGAACACATTTTATTTTCCTTCCGAGGGATTTGACTAAATCTTTGCAAAAATTACCCCTAAACCTCATACAGTTTCTGTGTACAGCAATGACTGCATAGGCTGAATTCAAATTGCTAGCATTCAGGTATTCAGACAACTCATTTTTTTTTCTGATCTTTGTCCTTTAATCATTTGAATTAAACCCTTTCATTGTGAATGGATTTCTAATTGATCACTGACATTCGTAAACTCTCAAAAAAATTGTGATTTAGACAATATGTTCTGCACGAAATATCATAGCTCACCTCAAACCTGCTCTAAAGATTATCAAGATAAACAAACCCTTTTAAATCAAGCTTTAAGCAGGCTCAGAGATGAGGAAACAAAAGACTAGGTAAAATCAAGAGAAGGCTATGATGCACTACCCATAGAACAATTTTAATTGTGTACTACATTTGATCACTTGCTGAAATGTACCTAGGTGGCAAGAGGTGTGAAACAGTCTTTCAAGTCTAAAATTCAAGGGATAGAATGAAAGCTAAAATGTCTAAAATGCGGAATTCCACTCAATTTTGAGCAATAAGTGGAATTTGAAACTTTGCAATAATTCTTATCATTTCCTACATGAAGAAGTGTGACTAGTACTGTTAACCAAGTTAACCTGTGCATGACTGCTATATTCCCACCCATTGACAGTAAAAGGCAGTTATTTTTATGGTATTAACAAGGACTGGAACCAGTGGAGGATAGGGTTGGTCAAGTGGTGTAAGCATGTGAGTGAATGAATAATTCTATGTAAGAAGAAGATCCAGGGTCTTACTGACTCCTTTAACAGTAAGTGTTGAGCAGCTCCATGGATTTCTTCTGTTTCAGAGTAAACTACCCCTATGCACTAACACTATACACACTCTCTGTTTCTGAGTTGGTCACTCATCATACACTGCACTTCATTCTCCATTCCATGGTTTGGGGACCAGTTTCTCTGCTGGTGTAGCATTGATACCGTAGCACAAGAGACACATAAATGGAGCCCCCCCCTTTAAGTTTTCCATCTTTCACAATGATCTGTTATATGCAACAGTCCTACAAGTGGCTTATAGAGAAAGAGAAGTGCAGGCAACACGAGGACTCCGTGGTATGGGAAGATTTTATTGTACATATGAAAGAACAGCTAGAAACAACAGGAAGTGTCCAGAGCAAAGAGAAAAAGAAATAGATTGAACATGGCCAGAAGACTGGATTTGGCAAGGGCTATCTGTGAGAGAAGGAAGAACAACAGGGGACTGAAAATACAAAAATGCATAGTGAGAATAGCAATAGTTACAAGAGTAGCCGGAGGGAAGGAAGGGTCAGCAGATGGGCAGACAGATGGATTGAAATGTATAAGTAACTAGGAACTGAAGAAGCCTGGAGGTTAGAGACCTTAATATGCTCAGATAGGGGCCACAGGTATGTGTAACATGACAGGTACATATCCCGTTTGCCAGAGGTAAGGAAAATAATCTTTTGGCAGACAGGAACCCACTTCACAAGTTCTCAAAGGAATGGTAGCCTTTTATCTAGCCACCAGAAATCCTCCTACAGTCCAGGTTGAGTTCATTTTTGGATATTTAGACTGTACTTTGAAATTTGGGAAATTGGAGTGTTCTTTTGACCTGACACTCTTAGATCACAGGGATGATTTGAATATGCAACATATATATGCAGTTCACGGTTAGCTGTGGAGCATTTAACAGGGATGTTTAAAACTATATTGTATTCTGAAAGTCATGCTCATAAATTAACATACAGACATACATATATACTACATAAATGACGATAAACTGGGGCATTGCTGAAAAAAAAAAAAACAAAAGTGCATTACATGAATTCCAGAAAAGAATTGTTAACTAATGGACTCATATTTCTATAGGGTACTAAGGATATGATAACCAATAATATAAGTATTCTGATCCTTACAGCCTAACTTACATTTTTCACTAATGCATTTCTAAGCAAAAAGCTGTATTCTATACCTAATCTGAACTTTTTATGCATTTATATGGAGATACAACCATATATAAATGCACACACACTCACTGCAGAAGAGTGCGTATGTATTTTGGCTTAATTCTTCACTTTCAATCTAAATAGTCCTAATTCACAGGTAAATCCATAACCTAATATGACTTTTCACAGTTACAGTGTGTTACAAATGCAGACTCTATGCCTGTATAAGCCTAAGGTGATCACTTTGTCTTAGTATCTCAGTGAATGTTACAGGATTACCGAGCAAACAAATTTATCTTAATCCACCTTTGATACTTGCAAAATGTGTACTATTGGCTAAATTATATCAGCTCACTAAGCTCTTTCATTTAAAGCGACAGTGATCTCTGTGTAGTTGTCCCTACAAGTTACATAACTGCCTGCTGCAGACCTTCCCCTGAAAGCTGACAGGAAGGGGCGGAGCCCACGCAACCCCGCGCCACAAGGGAGGGAGCGGAGGGAGCGAGCAGCTGGTCGCCGGTCCTGGAGGTGAAAGCGAGTGGCCGCGGCGTTCTGGCCACGGCCCGGCCTTGCTCGGCAGTGCGCGAAGCTGCGGAGACCCTCGGCCGAGAAGGACAACGCCATGGCCCCCGCCGATGCCCCGTCCGCCCTGGCGCTCAGGGCTGTGGGCCCCGCGGCCTCCACCCCGTACGGCGTCTTCTGCAAGGGGCTCTCTCGCACCCTGCTCGCCTTCTTCGAGCTGGCCTGGCAGCTGCGCATGAACTTCCCGTACTTCTACATCGCGGGCTCAGTGATCCTCAACATCCGCTTGCAGGTACACATTTAGGGCCCTGCCTCCGTGGCCGGCCACCCAGGACCGCAAGATGGCCGCTTCCCAGGCCGCCCCGCGGCACCGCCGAGATGCGCGAGAAGATCGTGCATTCTCACGAGAGCTCGCTCACGGGCGATCCGCTCCCAGCCCCCATTCCTGGGATTTCGAGTTGGGAAAGCTGGCTGTGTCAAGAGCAAAAATCTACCAGAAGCAGAGAAACTAAGACCCAGTGAAGCATCTAAGGAACTACACTTCAGTAAATTCCTGGCGAACATTAGGATATGACAAAGGTCACAGGATGCATTATGAGAAAAGAAGGCTAAGTTTTTTTAAGAACACAAATTTACATCAAACGTACGTTCTGAATTAATCTTTGAGAATATTGGACTGTGAGCTAGACATTGAATAAGAGGCCTGTTATATCAAAAATGTGACTTGAAAAGGTGTGTATCTCTTCCTCCCACAAGAGGATACATTGAAATTGTGGGTCAAAGCCAAACTTCAAGAAAGCATACCCCCAATGCCAAATGTGACAGCAGAATTTTGATCAAGTTGTGCGAATGTATGATGATGTCCTTGTTAAAGAGACTTTGGAGCCAAAGAAAAGAAAGTTAAGTTGTGTCACAAGAATTGACTAAGTAATGCAAATGAACCAAATATGGCTTTCTTTTTTAAAGGGAATACTTAATTTTAACTACAAAGTAAAATGCATATGTTACAAACCTTGTGAAAATACAGTTGACAAGTGGAAGAACAAGAAAGTAAACGGGATGGTGGTGTCTTTGTGGAATGGGAGGGTAAAATTTGTGTGTGTGTGTGTGTGTGTGTGAGAGAGAGATCTATTGTTAATGAAAAGGACATTCATTATGTTGATTATAGATAGCCATAATGACTGCTAAATGGAGCAGGTAACCTCATGTAGTTAATAGGAAATGCCCAAAGATAGAATGTTCTGAATGTCTGAAAAAGAACAAATGTCTGGTGTATGTGAATGTATGCTAGAGATTTTTCCAAGTCTGGAGTGAATTACTAATTGTATTTCATTTTGAAATTAAAACTGAAGTCATTACAAGTCCCAAGAAAAATGAATAATCAAAAATTGCACTGCCATACCTCATGTGAATAATACTGTACCTGTAATATGTTGTACTTACTTAACAAGAAATAATTAATTATGTGACCTTTGGAGGATGAAAGACTAAAAAGATACATGTATTATGGTATAACCTATTAGGGATCACTAGAGATTGGGCTCAGTTTGAGAGTTGCCTAGCATTCACCAGGCTCTAAGTTTGATCCCCAGCACTAGAAAAAGAAAGGTCAGATATATAAAAAAGCAGCATAAACTATGATTAGGAATGTCAATGCAGAAACATCTAAGAGCTAAAAAATCATTATTTCTAGAAAAAAGAAATGGGGATAGGTAGATGAAAAGCAAGGATTTGTTAGTTTTTGTTACTAGTCTAGAAGTATGTGATTTGTTTTTAGTCATGTATATGATTTTATTCCTTTAAAATATTTTGGTTTATAAAGTTATCTAGGTAATTAAGTCTACCATAGGTTAAATAGCACAAAAATCTCATGGAATTGAAAATCTAAATCATACAGAATACTTACTGCTTGTTAATATTAATATATATTAATATACAAGTATTCTACCCAGTCTAGCTTAGAAATAATTTTCATTTCTACTTGTGATTTTCCTTACATATAAATGTTATTATATCCTTTCTAAACTCATATAAGAATAATATATACTGTTACAGGCTTGACATGGAATTTTCTTGGTTATTTCCTCTGTATGAGCACATGTTAAGACAGTGCATGCTGTTTTAAAAGCCCCCTCTGCTGGCTTTATGAGCATATATGTAGTCTCCATGCTCTTCTATGAAAATCACATGATACTCAGATAACTAAAAGGATCCAGTAAGAGCCAGACATAGTAACACACAGTTGTTATCTCAGTACTAAGGAAGTTGAGTTGGAACAATCATAATGTTCAAGGATAGCTGAAGCCACATGATGAAAGCACTGTCCCAAAGAAACAAAAAAAAAAGAATCCAGTGATTAAAAATAAAAATTCTAGATGGAAATTCATTGTCTCCTCATTAGTTTAATTCTGAAAAAGCCTGAAGAAAAAGTGAACCTGAAAGTCTCACTTTTATTATTGTATTTTGCTTGTTTTCCTTTTCTTCTCTCCCTCTCTCCCTCCGTCTCTCCCTTACTTCTCTCTTTTTCTTTCTTTCAGCAGGGTTTCTCAGGAATTTGCTGTGTAATCCAGGCTAGCCAAGAACTCATGATCACCCTGCCTGCACCTCTTGATTATCATGTTTACTGATGTGTGCCAACAGGCTTCACACTTGCCAGTTGACATTTTAGATGTCATAGGAGTCCCAATTCTATTCACCTAAGCTTTCTGTTGCTAAAATTTATAGGCTAAATAAGTGCTTTGAAGGGGAAAAGTCAATGTCTAATGGACAAAGAAGTGTACTTGATGTTTTAAATTATCAGAAAAATGCAACTGTAATAGGGCAGAAAGAGTGCCCACAAAGAGAAAGAGTGAAAACATTAGTACAGAATATTCTATAAAAGCTTGAAGACCTAAGTTTGATCCCCAAAGCCTTCATAAGTCAACCAGGTTTGGCAGTGTGCTTGTAACCCCAGTGCTAAGGAGAGGCAGGGGCCGATCTCTGGCCAGCCACCCTAGCTTCCTTGGCAAGTTCTAGAACGTTGAAAGACACTGTCTTTAACAATAAAGTGGACAATACCTGAAGAATTATATTCAGGTTGAACTTCTAGCTGCCTGTCTCTCTATTTGATATCCTACTTTTATTCAATATGTTTTTTTTTTAATCCACTGAGTCCAGATAGCAATACTGATATGTACATAGGTATTAAGTCATCCACATTCCCAAAGAAAAATGACAATAGCTATCTGCCTATAGCTCTTCAGCTAGGGGTGGGGCTTCAGGACCCCTTCCTTATTCCATGATGGAGTCTTTGAACTGTCTTGATCTGGTTCTGGTCTAATGTCATTAATCACAGCTTCTGTTAGCTCACGTGTGCAATAGCAATATCATAAATAAAGTTTGCATTTCATAGCATCCTTCCTCATCCTATCTTTTACATTCTCTTCTATGGTAATTTCTTTTTTTCCCCCTATGATGAATTCTTAAACTTAACTACCAATATGGGGTGGAGAATTACAGTGATAGTCTTCTTTTCATTAATTTCTACCTTGTATCATAAAAGTTAATTCACTGTAAAATAGAGTGTATTATTTTATGATTCTAATATAATCTGCCTCTATTTTGACTGCTATAATTAACTCAAGAGCTTTAGAAAAGACATTGGGCATGATCTTACCTCTAATTCTAATACTCAAGAGACTGAGTCAGGAAGATTGTGAGTTTGAGCCCAGCTGAAGTTTATACAGTGAATATTGGGCCATCCTAAGCCACATGAGAACCCATCTCAATATGCATTTCCTGTGAGAATCCCCAAAACATTTTTATTTCACTAAGGTGGAGTACACTGTCAGTATTCTGACACAGTATTCACAGTATCTGCGAGCCCAACATGCAAAGGAGTTACTTCTAGCCCCAGGATTTGGAACATGCTAGATAATCTTAGATTTCATAATATGGAAATCAAGAGACCTAGAAGTCACTGATGCTTTAGAAATACTGTGAAGGTAGTAAGTATAAAGGCCACCAGAGAAAGAGGCATCATTGGTAGGCATGGTTTAAAAATGACTAAAACTTGATATTAAAAAATTTTTTAAGTGAGAAAGCAAACCCAGTGTTACGGAAGAACATTTCAGTTACATTAAAATGGAAAATCTATGAAGAAAGCATTGAGAAGTATAAAATTACCTCTCTCATATACTATGAGTAAGTATCCAAGTGAACATTTACATTTTTAAAATGTCTAAAGCCAGGAGTGGTGATGCACGCCTTTAATCCCAGCACTTGAGAGGCAGAAGTAGGCAGATGAATCTCTGTGAGTTCAAGGCCAGCCTGGTCTATAAAGCGAGTCCAGGACAGCCAGGGCTCTGTTACACACAGAAACCCTGTCTCAAAGACCAATCAAACAAAAAGAAGTCTAAATAAATAACTTCAGATATTATAGTCAACTACCTTGTACACTTTTTTAGAATTTCAAATGGTTGGTCTACACATAATGGAGAAATTGTTATTGTGTAAATACAATGCATATTATTATGGACTGTTTGGACAGCTAAGTATTGATTAATGTTTATGCTATGGCTGCAGCCCAAAATAGTCTAAACCTTTAATGATAGCTACAGTTAAATCAGAAAACTTGGCTGGAGAGATGGTTTAGCTGTTAAAGGCACTTGCTACTCTTTGAGAGGACTCAGGTTCTGATCTCAGCAGCACATAGCAGCTCACAACTATCTGTAACCCTAGTTCCAGGGGGATCTGTTAACCTCTTTTGGCCTCAATAGGCACCAGGACTACACATGATGCACATACACACTTGCAAACAAATACTCATATACATAAAAATAAATTTTAAAAAATCGGAAAACAGATGATCATTAATTTCATAATGTACTGGGCTAACAAGTAGCATTTATCACCAAGGGATAGTGAGAAAATACTTGCTGAAATCCACTCTGACCTAATTCATATGAAAGGAGAAGGAAAAAGTGAATAACAAAGAACTACTGCATCTGTGAATGATCTTATCCCTCTTCTTACTAACATGTCTCATTCTGTTTGAATTACACACCCGTTAAATCACTCGTGTGTGTGTGTGTGTGTGTGTGTGTGTGTGTGTGATATTCCAGTGAAATGTTTCATTGAACTTCGTGTTTGCCTTTCTTCCCTCTCCCCCACCATCCTAGCCCACATCTTTAAGATTCCCAGTCATTTCAGTGGCCAACAGCAGCCAATGGTAAGTGTTTTCAACCCATGATATTTTCATGTCCCATCAATAGCAAGATGTTCATGAGTAAAGAAATATGCCCGATTCTTGTTCTTGCTTTTAGATGCTGACCTAAGCAACTTTTCCTTTGACAGACACTAAATTAAAGTAGTAGGCCTTTCGGAGCTGTTTTACTTATAAGAGATCTTAAATGTTTGAGGGTGAATCTTAACCCAAGAAACAATACCAGAGACCAGGACCACAATGTAAGGTGTCACATTCATCTCCCATGGAGAGGATATTTACCCAGCTTGATCATTGCCACCTACAGATATTCTTTTTTTGTGCTTCATTGTAGATTATTGTTTCACTTTGCATATCCCCTTTGTTTTTAAAACAGGGCTATGATTTTTTTTTTTCTCACAATTCTCAAAGGATATAATGGTGACTGTTACCTGTCAGGTGGACAGATCTTATCACTGGGAGATGAGTCTGTGGGTGTGGCGGTATGGCTTACCTTGAGGATAATGGATGTAGGAAGACCTATCTTAATTGTGGCTGGGCTGTTTCCTGGACAGGGGATCCTGGACTTTGCTCATGGAGAAAGGGAACTGAACAGCAATTAAATTTAGTTCTTTTTTCCCAGTTGTGGGGCTAATATGACCACCTTCTTCAAACTCCTGCCACTTTATGTTTCCTGCCATGATGGACTGTGCTTTGAACTGTGTTCAAAGCCCATCTTTTTTAAGTTGTCCCATTAGAGTATTTTATCAAAGAAAGGGGGAAACAAAATTAAGATGGAGGAAAATACCCCTCACTGGCTCTTCCTCACAATAAGCTTAAGGTGGAGCTCCTAAAATTTGCTTCTTCTTAAGTGTAATTGCTCCTAGTTAGATGTTAACTAACTCATGTACTCCCAAAGACTATTTGATTAGAATCGAAAGTTGCTCACAGATTTACTTAATTAGCTGGTCTTAATTGCAAAATGTTAGTAACACTAAATCTTCAAAATAAAACAAGGTCAACATCTAAGGCTAATGTGCACCTGACTTAATTTGCACATTACATTTTCCAAGGGAAGACAAGTAAAATATAATTTCTAAAATAACATATTTTGTTTTATAAAATACAGATTACTAATGGACATGTGTTATATTAACATTAAAGCCATCTTCAGCACCATTCTTATAATCTATTTGTAGAAGAAACACAGCTCAGACATAATTGAATGGAAAATGTGAATACTTCCACCATTAGCTTACTTATAACACCATGGAACCAAACCAGCAAGTGTGTATAATCATTTCATTGCAATTTGTTTTACCTTACTACTATATAGGCTAAACAAATACAATGCCTAGTATACTGTGTGTAATGTTTAGTGTCTGTACTATGTTATAATTCCCACCATCACAGAAAAATGTTATAGTAAATCTCCCTCACTGTCTTATTTATAAATTACAGTTATTGTATGTACCCTTAAATTATAGTATTATAAATACATCTACACATCCACAGTCACTATTAAACTTGCGATTCTATTATAAACTTTGCCCTCTGTGTCTTCCCTCTTTATCTAATATCTGTGTCTTGTGCTAAGAACTCTAGTGATAGGATGCAATGAAATGTGTTCACAAATACAAACACTTTCATTCCCAGGAAATCTTGTCTTGCAGTACCAACATAAGTGTGATTCTGAAGTAAAGGATAATTTTATTTTAAGATACATTGTAACATGATAGAAGTACTGGCTTCTGTCACTGTAAACATGCCATATGTATATTACATGCTGCTCTAAAATTTAGAAAAATTAGCAAGTGTGTAGAAACAAACAAACAGCAAACATATTTGTAATTTGGGAATTCACCTTAAGACTAATGTTGAATATGTTTCCCAGTTTATTTTGAACATAAGATTTATCCTTTTCATATAAGCATCATATTCCTTTATTGTCAACAAATGCTTTTTTGGTGTTTTTCAAAAATAGATTCTTCTCTCGTACAATACATTGGAAACACATTATCCCCTACCTCCACTCCTCCCAAATTATCTCAACCTCCTGTCTCCCACAGATCCACTACCCCTCCATTTCCACTACAGAAAGGAGCAGGCCTCCAGGAGATGACAACCAAACAGGACAAAGAAAGATTCAATAAGACAAGGCAAAAGGCCTCATGTGGAGTCTGGACAAGGCAACCTAGTAGGAGGAAAGGGGTCTCAGGAGCAGGCCAGTCAGAGATATACCCAGACCCACTGTTAGGAGTCCCAAAAAACCACTAAGTAACAGCTGTAACATATACACAGAGGACCTTTGCTTGCTGCTACAACATTGTGAGCCAATGTGAGTCCCGCTTTGCTGATTTGGTGGGCCATGTTTTCCTGGTGTCCTCCATCTCCTCTGAATCCTACAGTCATTCCTCCCCATCTTCCATGGGATTCTCTAGTCTCTATGGTTGAACCCAATGGGGATCTCCAATTCTCCAATTTAGTCTCTCTCTCTCTCTCTCTCTCTCTCTCTGTCTCTCTCTCTCTCTCTCTCTCTCTCTCTCTCTCTCTCTCT
>CAJQZJ010035590.1:1125326-1146768 GCA_907164525.1 Lophiomys imhausi | reverse complement strand
TCTCTCTCTCTCTCTCTCTCTCTCTCTCTCTCTCTCTCTCTTTGCTTTAATAACAAGAATATACCTGTATTCCCATTCAGGAAAGTTGAGAAATGGGACATTGTGGTACATGTGTTTAATTCTAGAATGTATGAGAGCCAGGTGGATCTCTATGAGTTCAAGGCCAGCCTTGTCTATATAACAAGTTCCAGGCCATTAAGTCCCTGCTTCAAAAAGAAAACAGTTAAGAACTTAAGCTGTGGGGCTGTTGGGCCACTTTGAGGAGCCTGAGAGACCCTCTGAGGCTTTGAGGAGAGAAGAGGTGGCAGAAGATGAGCCTGCAGAGTCTGCAATATTGCTAGGACAATATTTAAAAGGCAGGTCTTATGGGAAGATGCTTTTAAAAGTTGGTTAAGTGGAATTGGAAAAAAATGATGATGGAATGGAGTGAGGCAAAGCCAAGAGAAGCGAACTAGAGATGTGGTGGCAGCAACAAGTATGGAATTGCAGACAAAGGAGCATATTGCTGCCAAGTAGGGCTGATCCTCAGGCCACCTGGAGCCTTGGACATCACTGGACCTGCCTTGCCCAGTTGACACCTGATAGGCTGGTTTAAAGCACGGAGCCGCTGATGCTGTCCTTCCTGCTGCTCCCCCGCGAGGTGCAGGAAAGTACAGGGATGAAGTGCTGTCCACAAGCTGCAAACATGATGATCATGCTCTGGGAAGTTGGCATCAAAGGCAGGGTGGTGTACAGCAGTCATGAAGCTGTTGAGGGTCCTGTCCCCAAAATGTTGCCCAACATGATCACTGAAGATATCAGAAATGAAGAATAGTTCATTTTCTGGATTAAGCCTCCTCGAAAGATGTCCCTGTTTCTTGCTGCCAGAGGCCATGTTGATATCCGTGGTCCGTGCTGTTGCGAGAAATCATGTTGATGTCCCTGATCCATGCTGCTTCCAGTTTCTATGGACAAGGAAGCTTCTTTTGCAGTGGTATAGATGACTGCAGACTTACAACAGAGAATAAGAAACATTGAAGGCTTCTGTGACAACCTCTTACCTCACACCCCCTCAAAATAGAAAAGTTCAGAAAGGAAGTTATTGAAGAAAGTCCTTAAAAATTGTTATAAAAATGCTAAAGTATAGCTCTTCACAGTTGCTGACATATGGTGGTGGTGGTGGGGTGTGGCAACTCAGTTTTCTTTAAGGGGTTGGCCACTGGAAGTTTGACCATGCTCCAATGAATATATAGGCAACACAAATTGGACTTGGTGTATTATTCTTTTGGGGGGTGGAGGGTGCGATGGTGGGAGGGTGGACCTAGGAGGAACCGGAAGCAAGTGTGATGGGGTGCATTTTATGAAATTCCAAGATAATTAATAAAACTATGTTGGGGGGGGAGCAAAGAGTCTCAAGAGAATACAATCTCTGACAAAACCTGGGTTTGTATAAGGACATTATGATATGTTTACAATCAGCTCAGCTGTCTTGTGATATATAACTCAGAATGTAACCCCATCATTATGCAACAGCCAACAAAGAATTTAAGCTGTGGATGCTGGAAAAAGGCTCAGCAGTTAAGAGCACGTGCTCTAGCGTAGGACCCAGGTTAGTTTGTGGCACCTATAGAGTCTCTCACAGCAACTTATAACTCTAGTTCCAGAGAATTTGATACTTTCTTCTACCTCCGTGGACACCAAACACATGTGTGGTACAAATACATGCAGACAAAACACTTACACACATAAAGTCAAAACATATTTTTAAAAAAGAAAGGTTAAGATAATTTAAACTGTGAGATGATGTTTTTCTTTCTGTAACTTTAGATTTCTTAATGTCCTATCAACATTTTAACAATCTTATACCTATTCTGGTTTATAAGTTACCTTGATATCTAAGGAATCATAAACCTTCCCTGTGAATTGCAATTATATAACCTTTGCCTATAAAGTTAACTATTTGATTCTCTTTAACATATTAGAGACTATAGTTTTTATTATCAATGCTGTTACCAAACAACAAGAAAGATAGGTTTGTGTTCTATAGCCTGACTCTGAGATGATGCTTTCCTCAGTACACTCTAGGAGCAGTTCACATATGTTCAGCAATACTTAAAAGAACCCTGCAGAAGAACAATTCACCAGTGATCTCCCAAGGCTCCCCATTAAAGTACCAGCTTAGTGAAGACTCTGGAGAACCTACGAAGAGCAGCGATAGGCTTTTGCAGCTGGCTTTTAAGATGTTGCAGGCCCCTCACTGCTGTTTGTCGAAGCTTGCAATTTCCCAGGATCAGAATAAATGAGTGACTTAAGGGAAAGATATTTAATGTTATCAAGACAAAATGAATAGACCTGTTCCTTGGTAACAAAAATAACAACCACCGTACCACTAGTACGCAAAAAAATGTGAATTATGAAGAGAATGAGGAAAGACAACAGCATTTTCATGGCCTTCTTGTGGACCTTAGTTCTGGAGTCTTCAGAACTGGTAGAAATCAAGTTAAGGTTTCTGGAGTGCTTCACAAAGGACAAAAACAAAAGGAACAATGATGCTAGGGATACAAGAAATGGGACTAAATATAACATATAAAAAACAATTAGGCTTTTTAAAACAGTGTAACTTGTATCTGAATATAAAGTCAGATTGCTTTGAGGGATCACATAAATATTCTCCCAAATAGTAAGTATTTCAAACAGTACAAAATAAAGAATCAGGAAGAACAAAGAAAATATGAGAAAAACAACAAGCACTCCTCTCATCCTCCACTTCAACCAGAAGAAAAGTGAATGGGAGAAGTGGGCTATTTTGAGTAAATAGAAAATGCTAAGGCAGGAGGCAAACCATGTAGACAGTTGATCAGTCACAACCCAAAATATATCAGAACATTTTGATATACTGTAATAATTATAGAAATGAGGAGCTATTTCTAGTATAGTTATGTCAATAAATACCACCAGCAGATTGCTGATTCTGGAAGCTGCCAAACAGATCAAGATGAAGTTGATGAAGGTGATTTTCTGCTTCTTGACCCAGTCAGAGAAGTTTACCAGTCCAATGAACACATTTCCCAGCATTCCAGCTATAAATCCTGCTGCTACCAGTATGAGATACATTTGATCCAATCCAGTGAGCAGTTGTATAGAAAAACAGATCCACGCTTCTAGCACTTCGCCACGCTGATCAGTTCTCAATCAATCGTCAACAGAAAATCATCTTCCCCATATTTGTCTTCCTCCCTTTTATTGTAATTTTAGTTTTCATCAGAATCTACTTCCATTGGATAGAGATTCACATATACTTAGGAAATTCTAAATTCTAGATTTTTTGTCTTTTTTTATTTTAATCCCACACCTTAATCTATAAAGGTCTGTTTATGAATACATATATATTTTTATTCAAAAGTTTTTTAAAAGAATTATTAAATTCTAATACAAACAGTCTCTATGCCCATATCATCACTGGCATGGCCTTAAATTTCCCATTGAAGTAACATTTGAAAGGCTAAAGTCAAATATATTCAAATAAAAATTTGAATCAGATTTTCTTTTTTTTTTTTCCCCCACTGATTTGTGCAATGCTTTTGTTCCTCACCTGAAATACTACACGCTCTGGAGCAAGATGGCTCTGTTATTGTTCAAAGAAAGTGCTAAAAGAGTTCTAAATAATTTAGTTATAGATTCCATAAACAGGCATTGTATTTGTCAGGTGTTTGACTTTTTCAAAGGCAATTAAAAAATAAAGCATTAAGAAACACTTAGAATAGCAGCAACAAAAAGAGTAAGAGGTAACTTTTATAAAAAGTACTATGTAAACACAGAAAAAATGTAACTATAAACTTCAAGCTTCCTTCTAGAGGGGAAAGGACAGAAGTAATTTTTGGATCTTAGAGATACTTACAATTAATGAAGAACTGACAAGTTAAATTTTGGACGAGCTAAACAATCTACAAAAAGATACCCAAATGAAACTACTTTTCTGAGAGTAAAGCATTGTAGCTGTTAATTTGCTGGAGTTTCCTTCTAGATGTTTCTTAGGTATCTCTGAGTAGTACTCACAATTAAAAAGACTCCCAAGTTCTGACCTTTATCATTTTATGTATTGCATTTGTTTTGGCAAGAGGCATGAAGTGTCAATTTAGACTTAAAAGACAGCTAGGAAATTGCTTTAGGTGAGATTTTTAAAAGGAAAGAAGAAATGCTTTGGGAGAGGGATGGTATTAGAGCAAAGAAAAAGAAAATAAAGAAATTTTGTAGTTCTACTTTTTAAGAGATTAATAGCTTGGGCCAGAGTCACCTCTAGAGATAGAGAGAACCCCATAGTGATCACATAATTCCTCCTCTGAGAGGAAGAATCAGTTAAGCTTTTTGAAAGATGAGGATTGGTGGCCAAACCAGCCTTGGTGCTCACATTTCTTCTTGTGTACTTGAATCCATGGCATCTTCCCACCCCAGGGGATCATGAGAGAATGAGCATTTGGGGGAGAAAAAAGTGCTAAGAAAAATAAGAAAAGTTATGGATAGTCATCTCTGGCATTCACATCTCTGTAAGCCATCTATATAGAAATTTAGAATAAGCAGTTGGGTACCTGAGACTGACCTTCTGAAAAAGAATTTGTACAAGTGGACTGATGAGGTCACTAATACATACCTGATACCACTAGAATTGACACCTAAGGATTCCAAAGAATGCCAAGAGATGAAGACACTAAGTCATCAGATGAAACCAAAAGACTGGTGTTTCAAAGCTAACAAGGGCAACCATGATGAGGAACTAATGAATATTTCATGGTATTGTCAGGGATGAGAAGACAGATGCCCTGTTCCACACACACTTTGTCACTTCCTGCTACCTGAAGAGTTCCCCATTTAGACAATCCCAGGATTAGTGACTTTAATGAAGAAGAGAATTTCAGAACTAACTAGTGAGAAATACAGTTAGAGGTTTATTAAAATTGCAAAAGCACTCAGGGAAAGAATAACACACACTTAAGTGTACATATGAGCTTCTCATGGAAAATCACAATGGATTGCCTTAGTATTAGCATTTTCATGGCCCATGAGCCACATCTCAAAGAGTTGTTAAGAAACCTCTTGTTTTTTCTGCCTAATCTCTCATTAGTGAGAGTATTGGGTAGCTCCTAAGATTCCTTAAATGAATTTATAATGTGAAAGTGAAACCAGGAGCCATTAAAGCTGTACAAGAACATTCTGATGAGATTTCTAGAAAACTGTAGGTTTGCATCTGGGAATGAAGAAAGCTCCAAATCAAAGGTCGTTCATCGTGTTGGAATTTTTGGCTTTTCAGCAAGCTATGAGAGGCTTCCACCAGACTCTCTGATGAGTGGCTCATTTTCCTTCAGATGTCTTCAGAATTTTTCCTGCCTTTCTAATCAGCCTCAATATCAGTGAAGGTCATTTACAAGCCAAATCAGGGAACAACACACCCTTAATTTAACTGAATCAGTTTAGTTACTAGAAGCCCAATGCTATGATTAAGCAGTCAGTGATGTCCCAATAGAGAAACTGAACATTATGCAAACATTAGCATATTAAAGGAGAAACTCCATGAAAACAAAGATTCATGAAAAAAAATCAAGGAAGGAAAGATTCGTGCTGAAAAAATGTTGATCAAGTCTACAAATGTCTCTTATAACATTCTTAGTGAGCAGAGAATAGAAATAATTTCTTCTCTAATAAAAAATTGTCAACAAAGGCTGAGATTAAGTATGATGCCTAACTATAATACATTGAAATAATTGTAATTGATTTTGAGGCAAAGTCTATGATAAACTGTCTTCCCATAACAATTGTTTTCAATGATTCACTAATTGCAGCAAAGTGAGAAAAAGATATAGAAGATCCAAACAAACATGGTAAGGTTGAGAGGAAGGAAAGTGAAAGCAGGAGTGATAAAACTACAATCTCAAAATACAATTTTAAAATAAAAACTATGAAATAAAAATGCTCATAGTATGCAGAATTGGATTTGAGATTACATAGAAAATCTCTCACCATAAGTCTTAATAGAATCCAGTCATTTTAGTGTGGTTTCTGAATGCCATATTGTAATTGGCTACAGTTTTCCATGTAAGCTAATGGGAGACTAGGTGTTCATCTTTGTTAACATTCATGCCTTATAATCATTCACTAAGAGGAATGGTTTGGACATTTGCAGATATTCCTAACTAACCCCCATTTTCTGTTTTGCCCACAGACACCTGCAGAATCTGTATATGAGACAATATTGTAGTCAAAGTATAAAACACCTACAAGATTCTAAAATTGGATCCCCAAAGAAAATTCAGACAGTCTTGTTTATGCAACAAAAGCATGCAGATATACACTAGTGAAGGGTAACATGGATGCTCCCACAAACAAAATCACACATGTATTTATACAAAGAAGCAAAACTAGGGTTAAAATCAAAGCACAGGAGTTGGGAAATGGCTCATTGGATACCATGCTTGTCACATGTCATATAAGCATGAAGGGTGGAGTTCAGATCTCTATCTCTAATATCCACATAAAAGCTGGTGAGCATGGGGGCGTGCATCAGTAATCCTAGCACTGAGGGTGGAGACAAATAACCAGCTTGGGTTAAGTTGACCAGCTAGACTAGCTGAATTAGTGAACTCCAGGTTCAACCAGAGACTATCTCAATAACTTAGAGAGTAGATGAGAAAGATATTAACAGCTTCTGGCCACCAAGGGCACATGCACAAACTTTTATATTACCCCCATACACAAAGTACATGCAAACATGCATATACAGATGTAGCCACACACATAAAACAAACATGCAATCACTTACTCTCATGCAAACACACAAATACACGTGCACCCAACAATGCAAACAATCATATGTACATGCATCCACACATTCAAACATATACACATGTACCAAATATATGCAAAGATACATAAGCACCCAACACAGGCACACACACGTATGTATGTATGTATGTATGTATGTATGTATGTATGTATGTATGTATGTATATAATGTGTGTGTATGTGTGTGTACATATATATATTTCTGAGGCATGAACACCAGAAAATTTCAGAGAAAGCTTCCAGGTTTTTGCAAATAGTAAGGATGTAATTGACTGAGCCAGGCATTGTGGCATACACTTGTAACTCCAGCACAAGTAAGATAGCAAAAGTATCAGGCATTAGAACCCAGCTGGAATACCCTGTGAAGGATTTGTCTCTTGATTAGATCAGAGCTCTAAGGACTAAGCAATAAGTTTCCAAAGGCCCTTCAGTTAGGGACTCAGTCTCCAACGTTTTATATTCAAACCATAGAATCAGACAATAAAGCTCATATTGCACTCCCACCAGCAATGGAGGAGGGTTCCCCTTTCTCCACACCCTCGCCAGTATGTGCTGTTATTTGAGCTTTTGATCTTAGCCATTCTGACAGGTGTGAGATGGAATCTCAGAGTCCTCTTGAGTTGCATTTCTCTGATGATTAAGGATGTTGAACATTTCTTCAAGTGTCTCTCAGCCATTAGGGATTCCTCCTTTGTGAATTCTCTGTTTAGCTCTGTCCCCCATTTTTTGATTGGATTATTTGGTTTCTTGGCATTTAATTTCTTGAGTTCTTTGTAGATTTTGGATATTAGCCCTCTGTCAGATGTGGGGTTGGTGAAGATTTTCTCCCAGTCTGTAGGCTGCCGTTTTATTCGAATGGCAGTGTCTTTTGCCTTACAGAAGTTTTTCAGTTTCATGAGGTCCCATTTATTGATTATTGGTCTCAGGTCTTGAGCTGTTGGTGTTCTGTTCAGGAAGTTGTCACCTGTACCAATGAGTTCGAGGGTTTCTCCCACTTTTTCTTCTAGTGGATTTAGTGTGACCGGCCTTATGTTAAAGTCTTTGATCCACTTGGACTTCAGTTTTGTACAAGGTGATAAGTATGGGCCTAATTTCATTCTTTTACAAGTGGACATCCAGTTGGATCAGCACCATTTGTTGAAGATGCTATCCTTTTTCTATTGTGCGGTTTTGGCTTCTTTGTCAAAAATTAGGTGACCATAGGTGTGTGGGTCCATTTCTTGGTCTTCAATTCGATTCCATTGATCTACTGGTCTGTTTGTATACCAATACTATGCTGTTTTTACTACTATTGCTCAGTAGTACAGCTTGAAATCTGGGGTGGTGATACCTCCAGATGTTTTTTTAATGTACAGGATTGATTTAGCTATTCTGGGTTTTTTGTTGTTCCATATGAAATTGAGAATAGCTCTTTCCAGGTCTATAAAGAATTGTGTTGGTATTTTAATAGGAATTGCATTGAATCTATATATTGCTTTGCTAGGATGGCCATTTTTATTATGTTGATCCTACCTATCCATGAGCATGGGAAATCTTTCCAGTTTTTATCAACATTACTACAAACATATGTGGGCTGGGGCTGTTTTGTTTTCTTCTATTTTGTTTTTTAAATTAATTTTAGGCCCTAATGGATCATCAATAAATGCACCAATAAATTTTCTTCTTTTACCATTGATGGACATCTCAGTTGATTATACATGTTAGGTGTTATCAATACTGCTGCAATAAACATGGGAGTACATTTATCACTATGCTAGTCTGATTTCATTTCCTTTGTTACATAGCCAACAATAGGACAGTAGGGTTACAGGATAGTTTATTTTCAATTTCCTCAAAAACGTTAATAATTAGAGTACATATATGCAATTATTAGAGTGTATAAGTGTTCCTGTCTCACCAAATCTTTGTCATTTACAGCTAAGCCATCACTGCTGGTTGCATTTTCAGTTTCCTAGTGCTTACTGATGCTGTTATTTGCTTATAGAATTGTTAGATATTTGAGCATCTTCTTTGAGAAATATCTATTATGACATGATGGTTTGCCACTACCAAGTTGGGTTTCATGCGTCATTGCTGCTACTGTGATGTGCTATGATTATGTGAAGCAGCTTGACAACACAATAGTAGAGAGTTATTTTAAAATTTTAAGAGTTTAACTTTCAGAGACAAGTTTATTTCTACCTACAGTTGTGTTTATTTCTACTTACGCATAAAAATAGTCGACTCAACATATAAAAAAATTCTTCCAATTCCCATGAGCTTCACTTACAGTCAAACTAAGTTTATCTTTGCAGTGAGTGACCATCTTGCCTGGTACCCATCACTTCCATGTTCAAACAAAAGCATAATGGAGTTAGGAAAGGGTAAGTATCTACATGCTGTCTTATCTGGAAAATTTACATCTCTCATGACACAGAGGCACATATGTGGAAGACATGGCAATCATGGAAGACTGAGCAACTGTGAACATGTCTTACCTTCAGAATATAGTCATAATAATTATGCAGGGAGAAAAACTTCAGCCTAATTCTCCTTCACTGGTCACATCACCTGAAGAAAATGTGGAGATGCCTGCATGTAAGAGTCTCTGTATCCATTCTGAGGACCAAAACAGACCTTCCTAGACAGAGCCTGTAACCACTAATATGCACAAGGCAAGTGTGTTTAGGATATATATTTTTTTAATCACAGGCCACTACCTACCTGAAATTATTACTACCAACCTGCACTAAAATGAACATAAATCAACAAGGTTTTGAACGATAAGAGGCAGCTATTCCTCAGTTGAAAAATTTAGGCCACCTAAGGACAGGGCCAACAGTAACCAAGCACAAGAATAGAGCATGCTCAGTTTAGGGGCTCAAAGAGGACATTTTGGAAATATACTGTCATGTTTTTGCCTTTAAAAACTAAGCACAGGTGCTGAAGAGATGAATGATCAGTCAAGGATACTTTCTTCTCTTGTAAAGCACCCAGATTTCCTCCCAACACCCACATGGTGTTTCACCAGTCTGTAACTCAAGTTTCAGAGGATCTGATGCCCTCTTGTGGCCTCTAAGGTACCAGGTACATTTGAAGTACACAGACTGACATGCAGGCAAAATGTTCATGCATATAAAATAATAGTTTTAAAAAAATAAAACTAAGAGAAAAATAATGACAGTGGAGGGAGCTGTCATGTCTGAAATAAAGTATACATGAGAAAAAAAGACAGACATTGGAGGAAAATTGAAAGATCTATCCATAATGGGAAAATGTTGATAAACATATGTGTCTTAGATTTTCAAGTATGTGAGGAACAATAAGGACCAGAATCTTGTAGAGAAAATTTTCATGTGTTGAAGCTCAATCTGATAGAACACATAAAATGTGAGTGTAACTTAAAGTCATGCCCCATGCACAGCAGTTGATAGCCATCACAAAATGAACTGAATGCCATGTTTGCCTTACTGGCCTTTTGCATGAGTGTTATCGTTTCCATTTTGTGTGGGAGCTGTGTACTAATGCTTTTTGTTTTTGTTTTTGTTTTTTTTACATTTTAATCTGAACTGTTTAGGTTTTTTTATTTTCTAAAGAAAAAGAAAAGGGAGGCTGGAGTTTGATGTGTGGGATGATCCGGGAGGAGTTGGGGGAGGGGAAACATGGTTAGTACATAATATATGAAATTATTTTCAATGGTAACAAAAATTTGATTGTAAAGCAGATCATGGAGAATTAAAATGCTGTATCAGACTAGCTCAATCAAACATCAACTTCAATGGTCAACAATATCTTCTAGAAATCATAATATGCAAACACAGTCTGTAAAGGAACAAGGCTGGAAAAAGAAGTGGAGACAGGAATTGCAATGCTTTATTTTAAGAAATATATAGCTGTGGTGCCCTGCTTTAAACCCATTGTCGCCTCTTTTAACATCCTTCAGGATATTAAACTCATCTGTGTGCTTTAAGTCACGTACTTCTTCAGGACTGAGCTCCCAAACACAACAGGGTATGAGAATCTTGGACATTATTGATGGGTGTGGCCAGGGTGAGAGTCAAAATTCTTGTAATTTAAATACAGTTTTTGGACCACACAATCACGGGACATAATGTCTTTATGGGTATGACAGACTGACAGTCAAATTTCTGATGACATCTATGTACATCTCCTTTAGTGGAGAGTTGTGGGGCATAACAGTAATGATGTCTGCAAACTGAAAACCTAGTTGAAATATTATATACATGGGTACAAATACATGGTGTCCTTTAGAAACTGGAATAGAACAATTAATGGAGATACCATATTCAGTTTAGCATATAACACCATGATTGACACAAATACTCATACATGTGCAAACATTCAGCATATTATAACACACTCATGCTCACACATTCACAAGTATGAACACATATACAAGTGCATACATACGCACACAAACACCAATCATAGCACAGAAGTAGAGTCCACAGTATGAACAACCATCATTAAACTCAAACGATAAGCAAATGTTAATTCTAATATTTGAACTGATTGCTTGGAGTGCTGCTTCAATGTCATTACTAAAGTCACCTTTCAGACCTTTGAAATAAGACACATTGACAATTTCTTTTCCACTCTATCCTGTTAGGCTAAATTCCCAAAGAGGAACCACTGATGATAGTCTGCAGGTGAGAGGTCATCCAGTTGGGGTTCAAAGTTGTCATTGTTTTGTTACTTTTTAATAAAGGGAATGACCTTGCATATCCCAGCACACATTTTGAAACAGCTCTAGAGTGTCCAAGATTCTAGCTCTCCTGTTCGCAGTGCCCTTGCTGACCCTGAGCACAGCATTTAGAAGCCAACTAATTTTAGGAGTGTACTCCTCTGGGTCTTAGGAGACAATGCTAAGTAGGAGAGAAAAAGGAAGGAAGTAAATGAGAAGGGGGGGAGGCTGAAGAGTTCTTGTGGCAAAGACTAGTTCTATCCTCTTGACACATTCAGGTCATCATAGTCCATGTTCAAGTGGGATTCCAAAAGAATATATTGACATGAAGAGAAAAGACTATGCTTCATTTGCATAATGAATCTCTGTGCTATGGGGATGCATGGGAACATGCTAAGAGTAAGATAAGGAAGCCCAGTAAGGACATAAGTAAACAGTGCAGGGGACTAGCCTTGCTGTAGAGTAGACACAGACAGATGAAGGCAGTAAATGCACACACCTATTGTCAGTAACAGAATCAGATAATACATATCACACTTTGCATATACAGACTCAATTTATGTGTTTTATTCTCTTACATATTTACTATTTTAAAGTAAATATTCAAATTATTTTTGAGATATTGTATAAATGTTTACTTTTAGGTTTTCTTCTTAAAAATAAATACAATCAAAATAGTTTATGAATGTTGCTCATCAAAGGACAATAAAATATGACACTAAAATATGAATATTCAACAAAATCAACGGAAAAAGTAACAAAATGTGAGGGCTACCAGTGAGGACAATTTTTCTTTAGAATAGGTGGGTAACAGAATACTGGAATCCTTGCTACCTCATATGTTTCCCTCTCTCTATCAGAATCTCCAGGTGGCAATTAAGCTCAGTTATAGGTTATATAGAGAATGACTGTAAGTCATATTTCACCATGGGACATTTGTGAGCTCTTTAGGACTGGGGACTTAACTCTTAAATTGAATCATTTTTTCCCCAGAGATATTCTATGAAGATGTTGCTTCTTTATCAATAGGTAAAGCTAAGTTCACCCTAAATCAGGTCCCAATGTTTCTCCAGCAGATCTCCACTATTATTCTCATCACATTTAGTCTAAGGAATGAATAGATATCACTTACCCTAACACAGTGGTTCTCAACCTGTGGGCCATGTTCCTTTTGCGGTCACATATAAGATATCCTTCATATCAGATATTTACATTGCAATTCATAGCACGAGCAAAATTACAGTTATGAAGTAGCAATGAAATAATTTTATGGTTGGGATTCAACAACATGAAGAACTGAATTAAAGTGTCACAGCATTAAGAAGGTTGAAAACCACTGCCCTAGTTACATAGTCAAAGTTTCCCCAACTTTGATTCAGGGGTGTATTATGAGGACCAGGAAATTTAACAGTAAATAGATTTGTCTTGATGACCATACAAGGTGTCTGCTTCTTTCTCAAGCAGAAAGGACTACTGAATAACAAAGAACAAGTCAGAAGTAGCCTAATCCTGGATAATCAGTGGTACTGAGTCACTGAGTAGCTTCCTTTTTTCCCCAATATTCATCACAACAGTTAAACTGCTTATTGGGTAAATGGGCAGAAATAACTATGCATAACTCCTGTCTGTTTGTCTATTCAACAATCTTTTCTCATCAAAACATTTACTTAAATACAAAAATCCTGAAGAGACCATATTTGTGTTTCTTTCCAGGTTTAAATACTGTCTGTGCAGTAATAAGGGTCTTCAGCATCCAACACTAACAACAGTGCTTGGGAGCAGAGATTAAACTCATTGAAGAGAATCATTTCGGTCTCAAGATGTAATGGCAAGACATCCCTGTTAAAATGCACTGGGTTGTGTCCCTTCTGTCATTTGGAGGCATCGCCTCTGAAATTTAAAGTAGCATCCACCTTTATTATCTATTATTATTATACTATTATTATTTTATAAATTAAGAATAACTAAATACTCACATGTTCTAAATATAAATATAACATGTTCTAAATCTCAGTGTATGATTTAATAGAAGACACACTCAAACAGCAGTGGGTAGCAGGGGTGTGGCAGTTGAAGACAGGTTATAGGAGAAAGGTGTGTGTGGTGCCCTAAGCATGGAAGATAATACTTTCTTGCACTACACTCATCAGTTATTCTTCTCCCTACACAGGAATTGAACAAATGCAGAACCCTGAAAGTTTTTAGGGTCTATTTTTGAATCCTCTGTAATGAAAGATGGTTCTCAGGAAGAACATTACCAAGAATGTTAACAGTAATCTCCCTCTCCTCTTCTGGACAATCAACAAGTTCCACATCAACAATGAGATCAACAAGAACTTTTCCTTATCATCCTTTCAGAGGAAATAACTGGTGATATCGCCCTCATGGCCTTAGGATCCAATAAGGAGCACCCATGTTTGTAGTCTCCAAGTGTCAATCAATGTCTTTCCAGGGAGCAGTCCACAAAGACCCAAGCCAACCACTCCATTTAAGTAGATGATAGTGACATGTATGAGGCAAATTCACTGAGCACAAAGACCTTCAATTACACATTTCTCCAAATATAGTATGAAAAAAAATTTATTTAACATCAACCCATTGAATGCCATACTCTTGGGCCCCATTTCTATTATTTATATTCAGTTATTTGGCAGTAGTGCCCAAAGATGTTGGCTTTAGCAAGCTCTCGAAGGTAATTCTGCTATTGAGAAACACCATCTTTAATTTTCCATTTTCACAGTGATTACAAGAGTTGTGTTAGTTTTTTTTAATGAAGTACAGTATAGACCTTCCTTTGTACTCCTGTGTTTGAAGTCAGTGATTTAGCATCAGTTTCTAACTTACCAGTCATTTCCCATTACTGACTAATATCAGGATGCCTATTGATACCATAATATATTGCTACTAAATGTAATCTGTACTTCCAGACCTTGTTTTTAAATCAAAAGATGCTCTAGCTAAAAGTGAGTCTCCTTCACAAGAAAGCAAGATGGTAAATTTTTCAACTATATCTCTATCTGCCCCCTCTCAATTCCATATTTGTTAATTCTATTGGATTCTCTCGAATATACTATATTTTATAAATGTGAACAATCCATTTTCCACCTTTGATTTTATATTTTACTTGTAGGTCTATATGTCACTCACTGCAAAAAAAAAACACATTACTTGGAAGAAATAACTACATATCATTTCTCAGTGATAAATATGTAGCCACAGAATATTATATTGTTTCTACAGTTGTTTGTGTTTTGGATTTTCATTTTTAAGTAAGTATGTACTACTCCATAATTTGGGCTCTGACATAATCTCTTTAGCCCAAATCTTGTCAGCAGACTTGAAGGTGGATTTCAACTTTCCTTAGTATGAGCAGGTTATAAGATCCATCTATGTGGAGAAATTTTCTTAACTTTATAAGGAAAAATTTGTAACTCATTATTTATTCCATGCCAAATAGGAGGGAACCAAAAACTTCTCCAAGAAATGGAGGAACTGAAGTGGAAGGACCCAGATTTCTCCTAAGTTGTGCCTGTAAGCACTGGAAAATTCCAGTATGATGTGTCATATAGCCTTCCTTTTTCCTTCATTTGAAAAACTTAAGGCATTTTGATGATCACTGCATGGTCAATGTACCAATAAAATAATTAGCATGCAATTTTTGATTGTTGTTTCTCTTTCTGGGAATAGGTGATACTCAGATGAGAATGTAAGGGCCACAGACACAACATAAAATCATTCAGAACTCCTGCCAATGGACGGTTCCAGAAAGCCCATTTTATCCTTAAAACTAGTCCAAATGAAAGTCTTCCATTATGTGCATCCCCACCTTTTTCCTCCCTGGAACCAATGGTACAAAAACTGCATCCGTGCTTGCGTGCATGCATGCGTGTACATACATAGATGTGTTCTCCTATGCCTGGACTTGTAGAAGCTAAAGTCAGTGTTGGGTGTCTTCCTCTAGCACTTTCTGCCTTACTTCGTGAGACCAGGTCTCTCTTGAACCTGAAGTTTCCCATTTCAGCTAGACTTGTTGATCATGAGCTCCCAGCATTCACCTACTTCCCTCTTCCCCTCACCCTCTCCAGTGCTTGGGTCACAGACATTTGGCATAACACCTGGATTTCACATGGATCCTAGGAATCTGAACTAGGAGCCCTTACTTATCCAGTGAGCTTGCAGGAGTAAGCTTGACCTAAGAATGAGATTATTTATTGCCACTTTGTTTAATATCATACTTCACAGTCACCAGGGACAACACACCACCCTACACATAAATCCATATATGTGATGCTTGTAGTATTTCTTTTGTTATTTATGTTATTTATGTTTATTAATGTTTATTCTTTTCTTAACATTCTTGATTCTCTTTAAACATTCAAGCCACATTGTTATCTCCAATAATGATTAAATTACCTTTCATACAATTTTCCTCAATCTTACACTTGTCAAGAAATTCTCTTTTACTCTTTAAGTGGGATGATGCATATTCTGAAATAATGATAGTTTATTTAATTTTTTTCTTTGGAAGCAACATATCCTATAGTTCTTTTAAAAATAAATTCAAAAAAAATATTTGCAGATTCTTTGTGTCTGAGCCTGCATTTAGTGTAGCCTCATGCTAGTCTTATAAACTGACTGGCCAAAGAGTTCAAGGTAGAAATGGACCTCCACATGGAATTATCAGGGCGGAGTTCCACTGTCCTCTGACTCCTATTGTCACACCACTCGTTCAGGATCCTCTCTGTGTGTGACTATTCTTGACTCTTTTTTTTTTTTTTTACTGCTAATTGTCATTAAAAGTATTCATGAGGGTCTTCTTTGGCATTGTGTGCTGATCTTCCTTTTAGTAAAAAAAGGTTTCTCCTCCATTTGTGATTTCTTTAAGAAAGAAATTCAGTGGGAGTCGTTAACAGTGTTAGCAGAAATTTTTTTAGTAAGACAGAGATATTCCAGAGACAGATGAGAGTAGGCTGTTCAGGAAAGGGGGAGACAAAACAACACTATCTGCTTTGTGGATTTTTAAGACATTTGATGAAGGTGCATGACATGAATTTTATATTAGTGGAGGTAAGTTGACAGCTTATTTCTTGCTAAATAAGGGTGGTGGCAGTCTCTTTCAGGAGGTATTTATTCCCAGGACCCTACTGAAAATCCCACAAAGGAGCTAGACCCTCTAATCTTTGAAGCTTTGGCTTCCATGTTTTAGGTGTTGAGGAGGAGGTTTTCATAATTTTTAAAAAGGAAATATTGGAGAACTTATTGTATCATCCAGCAAACCACCGACAACATAAAATTTAATAAGTTCTGCTTTCCCAAATACTTCAAATGCCTGAAATATTTAGCAAGAAACATAGGTAACTATCTTCACTAAACATAAAATCTTTGTCTTTAAAGACCAGTCTTTATAAATGTTGTCAGGAATAGATCAAAGTCTTAAGAAAATCGAATTGTTTTATATAGGGAAGATTTCTTTTGTGGCACCATATTAAATTTTTAACAATCTTTAGTCAGCATTTATATACCAACTTTAAGTTTCATCTTCTACAAACCAGTGACTTTCTTGGACTATTTGTTCAACTGGTTTTGCCTATCTGTATCCTTTTCCACTTTGGAAAAAAACAAGTCACTCTTTTTCTCACGACCTAAATATTTTTATCAGAGAAAAATAATTTCTTACAAAAACTAAATTCTAAATTCTATTTAACCTTACAAAGTGTATAGTCATATTTATATCCTTTGTCATTATTCTTTTCTCTGTCATTTACTGATTCTTCTGTATTTTCTTTTCCTTTCTGATTTTATAAATCTGAATGTTTTTTAGAACCTTTCAGGGGAGACCCTAAAACTGTTCTTTTTAAAGGAAAATTAAGAATCTCATACATGAACATTTCAACTACATATTCCATCCCTCTCTCCCCTCTTCAATTCCTCCTGCGTCTTCACTTTTCAACTTCTCCTGTGTCTCTCCTCTCCAACCAAACTCAGATCTTTTTCTTTACTATTTTTTGGGGGTTTTTTTTTTTTTCAGGACAGGATATCTCTGTGTAGCCCTGGCTGTCCTGGAACTCATTCTGTAAACCAGCTTGCCTTGAAGTCACAGATATCCACCTGGCCCTTCAACTTTAACAGCAGAAATACATGGACTAGACATTGGGAAGGTATGCTAAGCCATATAACTCTCATAATTGTGGCCTAATTATTTCTGTTGTTTTGTATTGTATTTATTGTTATAAGAGAAAGAACCATTTGTTGGACTGAAAGGGGAAGCTGTTGGGAGGAAAAAGATATACCTTAAACTTAAAAAAAAGGAAGTAGATGGGGGGGGTTAGGGGGAAGAGGGTGAGAGGGTGGGACCAGATGGGGGAGTACGGAGGGGATTGTGATTGAGATGTAACTTGAAGAAATAAAAAATAAATTTAAAAAAATAAGCTCTCTGGGAGAGAACTTTTCCCAGCTTGGTGAAGGTTGACTTACTTGACTGACTTCAAATTCTCTTTACAATAACAATATTTTCTGCCAGCATGTATCCTTGAGACCCTTGCTGTTTTTCACTTGCATTTTATTTTCCAAGTTCCTTGTTTCTATTGTATCTTAGGTTACTGAGTTTTCTGGTAACGGGGGAAGGATACAATATGTGGCTTGATTGTTGCTACCTATTGCTACCTATACACAAGAGATCCCACTGCTCTGCCTGTTTTGGTTTCCTTGCATGGATACTGAATCAAGCTTCTTTGTACTAAACATAACCTGTTTGCTGGACTTATAAAAAAGAGCTGCAAAATAAAGTCTGGGCTGCAGTACTAACTGGAAGACCTCCTGATCCCATGATTTTGTTTCTTAATCCTCACACCTTCAGTAGACGTCCCACAGTCCTATCAGCAGGCTCCAGCAGTTAAACTAGCTAATCATCCATTCTTTGTTTTTATACTCATAAGAGAATTACCAACTCCCTGTTTATGACCTTCCTTTTCATGGTGCACACCAAGACTTGTGGACTCATCCCTAGACCAAAGGATCAAGGAACTCAGACCTAACCTAGAATGAGTGTTTTCCTTGATCATTAACTTGTGCCAAGCCTATTTTTCTTCCTAGTGCAATTTATGTGCTTGTAATGCATGGCAGTTCACTGAACTCATTTTCTAGCCTATGAAGTTTTTACTATTCTACAAGGAGGAGGCTCATTCTACTTTTGATTCTAACTTTAAACTTTGCACCAAATATCTTAACTTCTTAACTTACTAAAATTATGTGAGTCAAATCGGGAATTATATAAAATCATTATCAGGAATCATAAAATCATCAGTTATCCTAAACACCAGTATTTCATGAAAGTTCATCCTCATGTTGATCTGCCAGAAATTTGCCCAACAGAGTGGGCTAACACCCAGAAAGCAATTATACCAGACTATGGGAAGTCAGGGTCTCCCCACACCCAATCACACCATGCCAGATATATAAGGAATACAGCAATGACAAACATGAGAAGACACAGCAGCAGCAAGAAGCAATCCTGACCCGAAGCCCCTGGGACTGTGCCTCTCCAGGGTACACCCATTGCAGCCATGCAAACTGGTTGACTATCTCCAGGAAGCTCACTTGCCCACTGCAGCTCCTCCTGCATGGCAGCTATCATTTCCCCATTTTCAATTAATTAATTGAAACATGTCAATCTCTCTCTGACAGACTGTTTCTCAGATCCTAGATATTTGAAGATTACTGGAAGAAGAAACAGAAGTAATAATAATAATAATCCTATAATAAATCCTAAATTTATAAGGAAACTTCATAGGGAATTATTTTTAACAAAAACTTCTAACTGATTTAGAAAAATAGCTAGTCAGTTGCTCTACAAAATGACCTGGAGTTTAGGATGACTAATAGCACTAATCTGGGAATGTAGATTTTCTATGTTAATAGAAAGCTGTGAACTATTCCCAGCACCTCACAGGTGGGCAAGTACCTAATTCCTGGACATTTCTGACTCATTATAGGGCAGAGGAGTAACACAAATCCATTTATAATTGGCATGGCATGAGGTGGTTAAATGTGTCTTAATATTTTGAATCTGAATTCCCATACAGAGAATGGCTTCTTCTCAAACATTAAATTCTGTATGTTAAACTTCATTCAGTATTTTCCTGAGTAATCAATGCCAAAGAAGTATGTCAGGACAAGGATTACATATGGCTGGCAGTGTGAAACTGTTGAGTAAGAGAAGCAGCTGAAGCTGACACAGATCCTACTACAGCAATCAATGCCGTAATACCTAGGATGAGAGCAGCTATAAATTTTTTAGGTCATGAATGGGAATTAGCAGTCTGTTCCAGTGCATACACAGCAGGATATTCATATCAATGCAGGAAAAAGTTAACAGGTAACAAAACATGATGGCTGGTGAACAAGGAGCAAAATATTGGGGCTCATAGACCCAGGAGCAGACATTTCTTGTACAACAGGAAAAGACTCACCTTCAAATTGGCCTACTTCTGTCATGCCCTCTACCCTTGTGGAATTGGGCCAGGTATCTAATGTTGCTAAAACCTCTCAGAAATACTACATTGGTCTGGTGGTGAACAGCAAGAATCAATCCTGAGATGAAGACCCTGGAGCTATTCCTCTCCAATGTACACCCATTACAGTCATGCCAAACAGTGGGTCAATTCCAGAAAGCTCAGTGGCCCACTGCAGCTCCTCCTACATGGTGTCTGCCATTCTTCAGTCTATCCTTATTTTTCCTCATCTATTCACTTCCTACTTCTCTCCTCCTTAGCAGTGTCTCCTAAACCCCAGCAGAGTCCACTCCCACCCAGAGTTGGCTTCTACCTGCTGAGCTCAGGGCCAGCAAGGCCACTGTGAGAAGGACTGCCAGCATCTTAGAGGAGGCTCTGAAGTTGTTCTCAAGTATATGCAGGAAATGCAAGGTAATTCCCTTTATAAAAAGGAACAGAAAAGTGGAAACTTTGACCCCACCTGGGTGATCTAATACCTACAGATTGCCATCCGTGGTTCCTCTCTAGAAATTAACCCTACAGGACAGGGTGGAGAAGAAATTGTATCACTTCTCAAAGGACTTTAGCAATGACATTGAAGCAGTACTACAATCAATCAGCTCAAAACTTAAGAATTAACATTTTCCTATACAATCTTAAATTTGCATTAATATACAATGATCAATACCAATTTAGCCAAATATAATATTAATTTTGTATCAGTATACAAAGGTATAAAGCTATATTCAATAATCTGTCCTTTTTTCTTGTTCTTTCCTATACTATGTCTATGTCCCATTTTTCTCAAGTCTGTTCACTCCTATATAGGAGAGAAAGGAGGATACAGAAAAGCAAAAGAGAGAAGTCCCTGGGTCTAACCTCCAAAACCCATTTAACAAGACCATTTAACAGCTTGTAGTCTTTTCCCCTAAATAACAAAATTTTCTATTATCTATCAAATAACCAAAGGGGAAGAACACCCTCCCCACCTTCTGGGGATGGGACGTTGTTCTCTTAAAATGACTTCCTGCTGATTTGGGACGTAGTAAACCTGTTTGGGGCCCAAATAAGAATGGAAAAATGGTTAAAAATGTTAATAGAATCATTTGATGTTCAGTCACTTTGTGCTCAGCTATTTAGATGTCCTACGAAGTTCATAGACAGAAGCTGATCTTCAGAACTTTACTGAAGATCTGGCTGGAGTAGTCTGTGGAGCTGAACGATCTTAGCGATTTTGAGTTGTTGTGGTTATAGACTTTTGAGGAAACTGCTATTGAAGAAGTCTGCAAGGCTGGATCATCTGGGCCACTCGTCTTCTTTGGTGTCTGATCTGTTTTCTGCTGAGGTTTCCGTTGTCCAGTTGTCCCTGGATTCCTTGAATGGATGCTTTAAATCTCCTGGAAAGATAAGAACAGAGCCCTGCCCTAATCCTAACTCTGGGACAATTACCTTTTTT
>CAJQZJ010035590.1:1114144-1124926 GCA_907164525.1 Lophiomys imhausi | reverse complement strand
GTGTGTGTGTGTGTGTGTGTGTTTATTTGGAACTGTTCCTGTGACAGTGTGCACATCTAGTTTGGAGGACAATCTACAGGAATTAGTTATCTCATTTAACCATGTATGCCAGGAATCAAACTCAGATTGTCATGTGTGGTGACAAATCAATGTCAAAATAACACAGAAAAGTGTAAAACACACATTAGTGAGTTTACTTGTGCCAATCATCTACTCCTGGGCTTGGAGCCTATTCTGAAGAGAGGTTCATATACCTAATTGAGAAGACTAGCTTTTTCTTTGCAAATAGGTGCCAGTTGCTGATAGCTTTTTGGTGTCTAATTCCTCCTCTCAAGGCTGGGACCCCATCTGAATTGAATCTGTGCCAGCCCTGTGCATGCTGACACAGTATCTGTGAGTTCATATGTGTATCAGTGCTATTGACAATGTTTCTTAGGGGTCATCTATCACCTCTGGCTCTTACAGTCTTCCAACCTCCTCTTCTGATTAGGTCCCTTAGCACCGCCATGCCTAATAAAAATGAAGCCAGAACAACTGTTTGACACAGTCCAGAAAAGCTGAGCCAAATGCTGTTTTCACCATCCTGCTGCCTTTCACTTTGGGTTTCTGATCTCTATGTGTTGCATTTGTGGGGGACTTTTTAAATCGTGATTCATTTATATCGTTTCCCCAGAAAATTGTTTCTGCTCTCAAAGAAGTAACCTTATCTGGTCTTACTCATGAGTCTTTCTTGCCATGGAATTTGTGAAAAGGACATAAAAAATTTAGGTATCCCCAGATATAATACTTTCACTCTCCTAGCTCACTTCTAGGTATATTAGTGTAGAACTCTTTATATAAAATGGCTTACAGTAGTCACTAATTATCCTGCAGACATGGAGATAGATATTTATTTCTTCAAAGCATGGACATGCTGTCTGCACTTAGGTTTAAAGTAAGCAGAGGTAGGAAGTTCTGCCAGTGATTACTCTGGTCAATTCTAAGCAGAGTGTATTATTTAAGGCTGATATTTCCTGGTCAGGGAAACATGACATTAGACCATACTTAGTGAAAGGCTGCAGAAGTGACAGGGATCCAAGACAAAGAAATGGCACTTGTTCCCAGGACTAGTGTCTTTTGATCCACATGACTGCTAATGTCCTCAAATTCAACCATGGAATATAGACTATCCTGGATCTTCACTGAAAATTATAAACCCGATTTTTCTTAAAGTGCCCTGCCAGTGAATCTGGCCTCCATTTTTCTTATAAATATTTCTTCTTGTTCCTCTTCCCCGACATGTGATTAATCCTGAGTAGTTTCTCTTACTATGAAGCCCTATGGCTTCCCTCTCAGGTGCTTCTGTGACTAAGGCCTCACTTCAAACCCTGTGCTGGGTGGAGCTAGAGTGAGGAAAGTCCTCTGAGGTTTGACTTCTACTTCCCTTGGTTCTCCACTTGCTCTGGTGACCACTGGTCACTCCTTGTATAGTCCCAATTCATTGTTTCTCTTTTCTCCCATTGCTGCTTGTACACAGCTGAGAACACAGTGGGTTCCTGAGTCCCAGCTGTTCACTCTTCAGAGTCAGTGTAATGGTAACAGGTACATTCATAGAAAATGTTCCCAAGAGTTTTGGGGTTTGCTGTCAGATGATCAGTCAGTTTTAGATGATATTTTTAAATACTAAAAAACAAGATTCAGTTGAAAGTTTCTTTCCATAACTTCATGGAAATAACATGTACAACTATTCACTTCACTGTGATTTGTGTTTTACCTGATTTAATTAAATGGAAACATTATTATTATCTTCAGTTGCATAAATTACACAAATAAAATCTCTTTTTATTGGAAATACAGAATTATTTTCCTCAGATTAGGAAACAGGAAAAAGTCTGTAAGTACAGCCTTACACACATATACATATATGCTTTATGTAAATTTCTAAAAACTAATTTTTAAATGAATAAAATAAACTAGCCTCTTAGAGAATTGAAAATTTAAAAGAATTTAATCTTGTCTTAAATCAGGGTGAGTTTCTTATCAATTGAAGTTTGAACACAAAGAGCTTAAATAATGTTTCTATACATGGTGATGATGTCAAGAAACACATGAAACTAGAAAAGAGAAAAAATACGTGACACTATGTAAATATAAATCTTCACAGGGCAATATATAAGTGAATACTCAGTGAATTTGACTCATACCTGTCACTGGCATCTAGATTACTGGAGTGCTTGAATTTTAGGAGACCTTTGTGGACTCTTCCCTGGGGGACACCTGTTGACACACAGACCCTACAAACAGGGGGGTTCCCTGTTGGTTCCTATAGCCATAAAGACAAAATTTCCATTTATTGCCTCTGAAAGGATGAGAAGGAAGAGGTCATGCTGACTTCATTCTTGATGTAGAAATGTTGATTGTTCAGAAAAGAAGGAGATTGCTGTTGATATTCTTGTGATCATCCCTGTTTAAAATGGTATTCTTCAGAAGAGTCTTGAAAAGTAGGACTTCTATACTGCTTAAGGTTCTTGTTTTCTTCAATCACTGTATAGCCTGTATAGGTAGGGACAGAACTGATGAGTGAAGTGGGAGAGGGGGATCTCTGGCCTTCCCATGTTTACAGACAGCATCACACACACCTTTCTCTCAAACCCTGCCTGCCTCTCAACTGTCAACACTCCTGCTGCTAACTGCTGTTTGAGTTTGTCTTCTCTTAATCTGTACACTGAAATTTAGAACATCTTAGCTGTCTGTTCCTGGGACAATTTAGTTGTTCTTAATTAATAAAATAATAATAGTAATAATAATAGTTAATATTAATAATAGATTATAAAGATGTATGTTTCTTTCAATTTCAGAGTCAATGTCTCCATAGACAGAAAGAAAACAACCCAATGCATTTTAACAGGGATATTTTGCCAGTTACATCTTGAGCCCGAAATAACTTGCTCCTATAAGTTCAATCTCTCCCAAGCATTACTGTTAGGGTTCAATGCTGATGACCCTAGTCCCGCACAGAGAGTTTTTGCAGGAAATATCAATATTTATAATTGATATTTATGATTACTAAGTCAATGGAGCTATGCATTAACCTGATTCTTATGGAAAACACAAAAAAACCTGTTAGATTTTAATATGCCTCCAGTACTGGTGCCTGGCAGATCTTAACCCTCCAAGCTATTTAGCTATTTCTCAGCTACACAACCCAAGTTATTTGCACACAAGTTGTCCTTTCTGTCTGGATCTGCTCCATCAGGTAATTCTCAGAGCAAGCTGTTCTTTGCCATGGACTTCGCCTCCACGCTCTATCCCATGGTGTTTCATTTTCCCTCTCCTTCTCTCTCCTCACACTCTCTCCCAGGATCCTCTGCTACCTGTAAAGCCCACCTCTCTCTCTCTCTCTCTCTCTCTCTCTCTCCCGCTCAGCCCTGGCTTCAATAATTTTAATAGCCAATCAACCTCAAAATAGGTAGAGCAAAGTTTACACAACAAAGACAGGTACAAGTGACAATGTGCTCATCTGGGCAGAAACCAGATCTTGGGGGCCACTAATTGGCATTAGAATACATGGCACCAGACCAAACACCACTAGACACTACTGAAACCTGGACAGAAACACAAGATTCAGGATCATCACAGTATTTAAGTCAATGTATTGATGAGGAAAGAGATGTAGTTGAACAGACAAACACAGACAGGACTTATACACCGTTATTCTGTCCATTTGCCCAATCAATTGAACTGTAACTATGAACTTAGGGAAAAAAAGGAAGCCATTCAATAACTCTGAGGACAGGTAATGATTCTGGATTAGGCTACTTCTAACTTGGGCACCATTGTTAACTAGTTCTTTCAGATTGAGTTATGGTCAAATATCTCACATGGTCAGTGAGGCAAATCTACACATTGTTTAATATTTTAGTTCTGATCATGCTCCTATATATGAAGGTTGGGGAAATCTTGCCTATATTAATAATATCAACTTATTCCTTAGAGCTAAAGTGATAATAATGACAGTGGAGAACTGATAAATGACAGAAATAAGAGGAAGTTGATTGAGAGTGAACTCAGTTTACCTTCTAATGTAGAAGCTGCATCATCATAGACTCCAACTAGGAAAGAAAAAACAGATTTATGCAGAGAGATAAGTCCCAGTTCCTACAGAGCTCACAGACATCTGATGGTGAAAACAACTTCCAGCCACACTCTACATAACCTGTAGCTGAGCTCCTGATGTAGAGAGGGGAGCATGCAAGGTGCAGGGTTTCCACTATACTGTTTCTCATCTACTGTAATGAAAAACTGTCCTTCCTGCTAACCCTGACATTTATTAATTTTGCAGCTGATATTGTGGGATATATGCATTTCAGGGTCAAATTTTATTCTCCTTTTATGGGTTATCTTTATTAAATCTTGTATTGTATTAATATATTTTTCAGGAAGAAAACCTATAGGTAAACCTATATGCAGTATCACAAAAATTATTTGAAATGGCTTCAAAGTAGAGAATATGTAATGGAACAAAACACATAAACTGGGTGTTGCATTTGTCTCTGTATATACAAAAGCTGAAATTTGTCATCTGATTCTGTTACAGACAGCAGTGGTGTGGCTTAGTCTCTTTCATCTGCCTTGTGTCTACCCTACAGCCAAGCTAGCCACATGGACTGTTCACTTTAGGTCCTCACTGGGCTTTCTTATCATTTAACACCTTCCCATGTAGCCTCACAGTATAGAGAAGTGAAACATTGCTTTTGTGTTCATGTCAATATTTATTTTTGGAAGGACAGTTGGACATCAACTGAGATGACCTGTAGACACAGAGCTATTCTTTGGCATAAGAACATTTCAGATTATCTTTGTTTCTCATATATTCCTTCCCTTCTTCTCTCCTACTTAGCAGTATCTTCTAAGCCCCAGCAGAGACTACTCCAACACTGAGTTGATTTCTACCTGCTGAGCTCAGAGCAAGCAAGGCCACCATATGCAGAACTAGTAACATCTTAGAGGAGGCTCTACAGTTGTTTGTAGCTGACTTTCTAAGAAAATTAGCAGAACAATGGCATCTTTTAACTCCAGCTGTGCAATCTCACCCAACAGATTTTCACCTGTGGTTCCTATTTGGGAATTTAGCCCGACAGGATAGAATGAACAAATTATCAATGTGTGTCCTCTCAGATGTCTGAAAGGTGACTTTACAATGATATTGAAAGAGCACTCCATTTATTGATTGTTGGTCTCAGGTCCTGAGCTGTTGGTGTTCTGTTCAGGAAGTTGTCAACTGTGCCAATGAGTTCGAGGGTTTTTCCCATTTTTTCTACTAGTAGATTTAGTGTGACCAGCCTTATGTTAAGGTCTTTGATCCACTTGGACTTAAGTTTTGTACAAGGTGATAAGTATGCGTCTAAATTCATTCTTTTACAAGTGAACATCCAGTTGGACCAGCACCATTTGTTGAAGATGCTAACAATCAATAAATGGGACCTCATGAAACTGAAAAGCTTCTATAAGGCAAAAGACACTATCATTCGAACAAAATGGCAGCCTACAGACTGGGAGAAAATCTTCACCAACCCCACATCTGACACAGGGCTGATATCCAAAATCTACAAAGAACTCAAGAAATTAAATGCCAAGAAACCAAATAATCCAATCAAAAAATGGGGGACAGAGCTCAATAAAGAATTCACAAAGGAGGAATCCCTAATGGCTGAGAGACACTTGAAGAAATGTTCAACATCCTTAATCATCAGAGAAATGCAACTCAAGACGACTCTGAGATTCCATCTCACACCTGTCAGAATGGCTAAGATCAAAAGCTCAAATGACAGCACATGCTGGCCAGGGTGTGGAGAAAGGGGAACCCTCCTCCATTGCTGGTGGGAGTGCAGGCTTGTGAAACCACTATGGAGGTCAGTATGGAGATATCTTAGAAAACGTGGAATAGCTTTGCCTCAGGAACCAGCCATACCACTTCTGGGTATACACCCAATTGACTCCTCACGGAATCATAAGGAAGTTTCCTCATCTATGTTCAAAGCGGCCTTATTTGTAATAGCTAGAAACTGGAAACAACCCAGATGTCCCTCAACCGAATAATGGATTAAAAAACTGTGGTACATCTACACAATGGAATATTACTCAGCTATCAGGAGCAATGAAATTATGCAATTTGCAGCCAAATGGATGGAACTAGAGAAGCTCATCCTGAATGAGCTAACCCAGACTCAGAAGGATGCACATGGCATCTGTTCACTTATAGTAGGATTTTAGCTATATAGTACAGGATATCGATACCATAACCAACACACCAAAAGGAACATGGACATAGAGTTTCTTATTTATTTTTATTTTTTTAATCTGTTTGTGTATTTGTTTGTTTGTTTTTTAGTTCTCTCTCCCTGGCAATAAGACACTTTTCACTGGTGGTACTGCCTTGTAGGACCCCAGTGTATGAGGAGGCTCTTGGCCCTCATATGACCTCTGAACTGGGGCAAGGGACTGTTACGGATGGACACTCTACTCCAGAAGAGTGAGATGGAAGAGTTAGGGGTAAAAAAAAAAATATGAAATGTGAAGTTTCGGCCTTTTGCTACCAATTGTCATAAACTGTTTAGGATAATTAAGAAATGCAAACTAATAGTCATGCAAGCCTGTCATTTTTTAGGTACTGTGATAGTCTTTTATAGTTATTTTCTAAGCTAATCAGAAATCAAGTTGCTAAGAGACAAGCAACATTTGCTTATCCTAATATAAGAGATAGATAGGACCTCTTCAAAAACCTCAAGAGATCTTCAGAATATGGCATTCAAAGATGTTTTCTTAACTTAAGATTTTTTGATATCGAGAAATGTCAGCTCCTGACAGCACCCCCTATTCTACTCCAAGTAGAAGATGAGCATCAAAGAATCTCCAGTGGGAGATGATTGAATTAGTGGCAAGCCTATCTCTTGGCAGGAAAAAACTCTTGCTTCAACTGTAGACAGAATGCTGTCCAAAAAGGACAAAACTTGGAAGCAGGTAAGTCGACAGCCTAGCTCTGCCAAGACAGGGTAGGTAAGTCCTTCATAACCCCTGCTCTACAATCAATGTCTGTCAGAGAAACGGGGCCAAACAACTGAACAGCGATGCTGTAATGTATGGAGAGAAAATGGAAACTGTCCAGGCAGCCACTGGTATGTCATTTCTTAGTTTTGGAAGCTGCAGGCCCTACACTTCCTATATAATCAGACATATTTGTCCCTCTCAGGTCTCTGAGGTGGTTGAAGAATAGATAGCTAGAGTCTCATAGTTAAATTTTGAGTTGTTTAGGAATCAAGAGGGTGTTCTGGATCTAAGAAGATGTTTTTAAAATTGTGATGAAAGTTGAGTTGGATATAGAACTTTAAACTCATGGAGATGGTTAGATAGTAGAATGTTAAAGTCAGATGCCAAATATGTATAGACTGGACATTGGGAATGTACGCTAAGCCATATAACTCACATAACTGTGGCCTAATTACCTCTGTTGTTTTGTATTGTATTTATTATTATAAGAGAAAGAGACATTTGTTGGATGGAAAGGGGGAGCTGTGAGGGGGAAAAAGATATACCTTAAACTTAAAAAAAAAAAGGAAGGGGATGGGTGGGTTGAGGTGGAAGAGGGTGGGAGGGTGGGACTGGAGGGGGGAGTAGGCAGGGGATTGCAATTGAGATGTAACTTGAAGAAATAAAAAATAAATTTAAAAAAAAAAGAAAGAGCACTCCAAGCAATCAGCTCAAACATTAGAATTAACATTTGCTTATTGGTTAAGTATAATGCTGGTTGTTAACACTGACAATTATGCTTCTACAATGAATGTGATTTGTGTTTGTATGTTTAGATGTATGCATCTGTACGTGTATTCATACTTGTGAATGGGTGAGCATGAATGTCTTATAATGTGGTGAATGCTTGTATACATATGTGTATATGAGTAAATTATGGTACCATATGCTACAGTGAATATCATGACTATCTCCATTTGTTTGTTTCAGTTTCTACAGGTCATTGTGTATTTATACACATGTGCATAATATTCAACCACATTTTCAGTTTGCATAGATAATTACTGATCTGCCCCATAGCATAGATAATTACTGCTCTGCCTCATACCTGTCTGGTACAGCAAATGTATACACTCATTTTAAGAAGTATAATTACCAGCATGTCACACCCTCAATAATGCCCAAGATTCTCAGAATCTATTGTGCTTGGGGAGCTCAGTCCTCAAGAAGCAGATGACTTAAAGCTAACACATGTGTTTAATATCCTGAAGGAAATTAAAGGGGCCTATAATGTGCTTTGTATGCCAGACATTATTTCCTAGAAGTTAGGAAATATTTCCTAGAACCTACATATTTCCTAGAACCAAACATTGTAATTTTTCCTGTCTCAATGTCTTCTTTCAGGTTTGTGACTCTTACAAATTTGTTTGCACATTATGTCTCCTAAAAAAATATGGTTGATCAATGATGCTAATGGTTGACTGAGAAGGTCTCATACAGTATTTTATTGCATTATGACATACTACAACCATGTTCTAGTTATTACATGTTACATGTTACAGTCACTTTTTTGTTGTTATTGAAAATAAATTCCTACAATATATTCTGATTATGCTTCCTCTTCTACAAACTCCTCTACCAATCCCTCCCAATCAATCAACTCCTTAACCTTTCTATTTCTTTCTCTTTAGAATATAGAAAAGTATGCAAATAATCCAAATAAACCAGATTAAAGGGAAAGAAAAAACAAAGTGAAAGTGACCCCTCACAGAGACACACAAAACCCATAAAACCACAAAATTGGAAACCATTTTATGTATTTCTTATCCTGATTTGAGAGTCCTCTGTTTTCCTCCTATTACTGTCCTGTTTTTCTCATTTATTTTGAGACAATTTTTTTCTTATGCTCATTTATTCCATGTGTGATAGTTACTTACAATGTCATTATTTTTCTCTCAATTTTGTTTTCTGAAGATTTATGACCCACAGGTCACTTTTACCAGGGAAGTAGGTAGGTTGAATGCAGATATTCACATCTTTTCTGATCCTCCAAATCCACTATCCCATGATAATCTGCAGCTCTGCAGCAGAAGTCTGTGCGGGATAAGCAAGGCCATTCATTTCCTTTATAAAAAGTAACAGAACAATGCCACCTTTGATCCTCAACTGGGTGACCTCACACCTCAGACTGTCATCTGAGGTTTGTCTTTGGGAATTTAACCCAACAGGATAGGGTGGAGAACAGATTGTCAATGTGTCTCTTTCTCAAAGATCCAAAAGGTAACCTTTCTCATGATATTGAAGGAGCACTCCAAGAAATCAGCCCAAATTGAAGCCAATACTGTACTGTCATTGAAGCAAATCTACTCCATTGTTCAATTTGGATGTGATGATCTTGCCCTCTCCCTCCTATATCAAGGTTATGGAAACTATGCCTGTGTTTTTAGGGAAAGGCATATCAGTTAATTCCTTAGAATAAAGGTGATGGTAATGATAGTGGACAAAAGGCAAATATCTGTGGAAATAGAGAAGAAGATTGACAGTGAATTAGGCTTTACCTGTTAATAAGAAAGTAGGTTTGGCATGGGAGTTTTCTAGGAAAGAAAAACACAGGTTGAAGTTAACAGTTAAGTCTTCAGTCCTAAAGAGCTCACAAATGTCCTGTGGTGATATATGACTTCCAGCTACTCTCTACATAGCCTGTAACAGAGCTCCCTGCCACACTGAGTTGCTGCTGGAGGGAGGGGAACTTAACCATTTGCCAGAGTTCCCACTATGCTGTTATCACCTTCTCTAGAAAAGAATTGTCCTCCCTGGTAACCCTCACATTTTGTTACATTTGCTGCTGATTTTGCTGAATATTCATGTTTATGTGTCATAATTTATTTTCCTTTTTAAATTATTTTCATTAACTATTTGGATTGTATGAATATATTTTTCAAGAATAAAACCTAAAAGTAAACATGTGCATAGTATCTCAAAGTAGAGAATTTGTAAGGGAACAAATATATGAATTGGGTGTTGCATTTCTCTCTTTATATGTGAAAGCATATTTATCATCTGATTCTCTTACTAACTGCAGAAGTGTGAGTTTTTTCCTTCATTGGGCCTATATCTACTCTTCAGCAAACATAGCAAAGTGCATTGTCCACTTATGTCCTCACTGAACTTCCTTATCTCAGTCTTACCATTTTACCATGGATCCTTACACCACAGAGATTTGTTCTAGAAATGAAACACATTTTCCCCTTCATGTCAATATATATATGATTTTTTTCAAGACTGGGATTCTCTGTGTAGCCCTGGTTGTCCTGTCTGGACTCACTTTGGAGAACAAGCTGGCCTCAAACTCACAGAGATCTGCCTGCCTCTGCCACCCCAAGTGCTGGGTTTAAAAGTGCATGCCACCATGCCCAACTCATCTCAATATTTTTAAATTCCAGTTGTCCATCAACAAGGATGACCTGATGTGTCAGAGAGACAGAGCTAGTCTTTGCCATGAGAACTCTTTTGTCTATCTTTTTCTCTCATCTATTCCCTTCCTTCTTCTCTCCTACTGAGTAGTGTCTCCTAAGCCCCAGCAGAGTCTACTCCCACCCTGAGTTGATTTCTACCTGCGAAGATCAGGGCCAGAAAGACCACAAAGAACAGGACCACCTGCATCTTGGAAAGTTCTCTGTATTGTTCCCAAGTCTGTGCAGGACAAGCAAGGCCATTCATTTCCTTTATAAAAAAGTAACAGAACAATGCCACCTTTGATCCTCAACTGGGTGACCT
>CAJQZJ010035590.1:1072285-1114134 GCA_907164525.1 Lophiomys imhausi | reverse complement strand
CAGATTGTCAATGTGTCTCTTTCTCAAAGATCCAAAAGGTAACCTTTGTCATGATATTGAAGGAGCACTCCAAGAAATCAGCCCAAACATTAGAATTAACATTTGCTTATTGTTTAAGTGTAATGCTGGTTGTTAATGCTGTCACTTTTTCTTGTACAATGGCTCTGTGGTTTGTGTTTATATGTATGTACCTGTATATGTTTCATACTTGTGAATGTGTGGGCATGAGTATGTTACCATGTGGGGAATGCCCCCATACATATATGTATTTAGGTCAAATATGATGCTACAAGAATATCATGAATATCTCCATTCATTATTCTATTTAAGTTTCTAAAGGTCACTATGAATTTATATCCATGTGTAGAATATTCAAGTAGGTTTTCCATTTGCATAGATATAAATTACTGTTATGTCCCATAACTGTCTACTATAAAAAAAATGTGTACACATAAGAAGATTGACTCTCATCCTGCCCACACCCACAAAGAATGTTCAAGAGTCTCAGAACATTTCAGGAAATGAAATCAGAATATCATAGTGATATTCAAATTTCCATGATTATTGCAGAACTATTGATATCAGTTAACATGCAGACTCTCCTGAGACAATCTTAAACGGTTAAAGGGAGGTGAAAATTCATTGATGCACAATTGATGACAATCAAAACCTAAAATTAATTTTAAAACAAAACAAAGATAAAAAAGAATATTTTCTCATTAAATATAGCAATTTTAAAATTTGAGTGCTTTGATGGTAACATTTTATGCACCTGGTAAATGGAAGAAATCAAGGATATCTCTGCCACTTCAATTTGTTCTGTTATAAGCTACATTGCACAATGTGTGTCTGTCTTCTTATCCCAGTATCTGCATCAAGACACATATTCATGATGTATCCTAGATAGTTAATGAAAACACAAAGGAAAATCTCTAAATAATTGAATGGTTGTGTAACATGTAGTTTATAAATGTGTATTGATATATGACTTGGTAGTTTGGCAAAGACAATTAGAGTCTGTAGGATTCAGGATACCATCATGAATGCTTGGTGAATTTAAATTAAGCATGCATTGTTTTAAAACATAGCATGTATTTATCATAGTGAAGACACAAATTTGATGTTTATAATTATTTAGCTATTTCCAAAGCCAGAATTTGAAAGTATCTTCATTTTTCCTTTTATTTTCTACCCTTGTTTAGATGAATATTTAATTAATTTAGTCTACTTTCTAGAATTAATTTGCATATGCATGAAATAGGAAGTACCTTTACTTTTCCCTTCAGCCATGTATGAAGATCTGTATTAGGTTTAAGATTAATCACTGAAGTAACAATTAGCAAAATTATATATTCATTTGAGTGTAATTAAGTGGGAGCATGGGAAGATTTGGAGGGGGAAGAACATGAGTTAGAAATTAGGCAGATATGGTATATATATGTATATATATATATGAAATTTTCAAAAATGTAAAAAAGGGGGAATCTGAATCAATATGTTAGAACATAAACTGAAAATTAGCATCCATTAACACAAACACACGAACTAGTGGATTGGAAAAAGTTTAATTGACTATCAAGGGATGTTTCTCAGATTGCTCTTCTCACACCATGAAGAGTGTAAGGTTCAGCCACATATGCTCATGCATGGGCTGGATACCATGGTAGAGACCAATCTGGAGACCGCCTATCACCTCATGTGCTTTCAAGTCAGATGAAGAAATAGGTAAAATGCAGGTTGTCTTCCTCTAGATAAACTCAGTAGATTCTATATGCATGTTATTTAGTGCTGACTTTATTGTCCATTGTCAAAATGTCATCCAGTCCTATCATTTTCTTAAATTTTTTTCAGTAATGGAAATGAATATAACTTATCAATGTGCCACAGCAGAGTAAATTCTGGGCACATTATCCTTGGTTTAAACAAACAAACAACACATGGAGGAGTTATATGAGCTTTTTGCCTAGGATGAAGTTTAGGTAAAGGAAAGTGATGAACACTTCATGAATTAGCACCTCCAAGCACAGGGGGCCAAACCATCTAGCTTTAATCCTATATTCTGCTGTGGCAACTCAATTCTCTTGGTTTTTCATCTGAAATATTAGAAGCTTTTTGCCTTATAGTTTAAATAATAGTTATGAGATGGAATCTATGAGACAAAGGTATGAAATTTTATAAACTTTTTTAAATTTTTGATATCATAATACAATTACATCATTTTCTCCCTCTAAAACCAGTGATTCTCAACCTTCTCTATGCTGCAACACTTTAATACAGTTCCACATATTATGATTATTCCCCATCAATAAAACTATTTTGTTGCTACTTCATAACTGCAATTTGATATTATTAATAATCAAAGTAATTATCTGATATGCATGATATATGATACACAACTTCCGTGAAAGAGTCATTCCACCCCCTCACACACACAAAGTGGTCTCAACTCACAGGTTAAAAACCACTAGTCTACTAAGTACCCTTCTGTGTACTCCTTCTTTCTCTCTTTCAAATTCATGGCCTATATTCATAAATATAATCTGCTTAGTTTGTATAATGTTACCAACGGCTATCCAACACCAAACAACCGGCTCTGAAAGCACATAGTTACAAGTACCACTACACAAACTGAGATGTGGAATTTCAGACTGAAACCTTTTGGATTGTTATAGAGATGTGTAATGAACATTAATACCTTGAGCAGAACTCAGCCTCATGGCAAGAGGTCACTCATATTGCTATTAATTCAAGCATCTGTTAACTGGTTTAGCAGACATTTTTCCAAATTCTTCATTCTAATTATATTGCTTGTATCCTTTAAATCATTATTTGGGTGGTAGAGAGTGTAAATGTCAGAGTTCTTCAGAGAAACATAAATTATACAATAAATGAATGAATCTATCTATCAATCCATCCATCTATCTATCTTTCTATTTTTCAAGGGGATTTGTTAGAATTGTTTACAGGTGGTGGTCCTGCTCATCTAACAATAGTTATTTAACAACAAAAAGTGCAACAATCCAGTAGCTGTTAAGTTCACAAGACTGGATGTCTGAGCTGATCTTCAGTATACTACTCAATCATGAATGGCCACTCTAATACCAATGAAGAAATGGCTTACCATCAAAAATGAGGACAAAAAGACAAAGAAAGTAAGCTTCCTTTTTCCGTGTTCTTTATATATGTATAGGCTGCCCTCATGTCAAAGACCAACGTTGACAGTGGTGGAATGAGGCAGAACAGTAGAGGAGGGTTGGATGGCAGGCCAAAAGCTAGTAGCTCCTGGCTGTAAAAAACCTCCACAGATTCAGGAGGCTATTACAAGGGAAAACAAGAAAGGGAGCCAGAGGTGCTGATTCTGGCCACTCAGACAAGCACTGTTTGTTAAGGAAACTTAACTGACTTTTACTATCCTGAGGTCAGAGCTGATTGCTTTGGATCATTGCCTTGCCTCCTGCTGAAATCACCTGGCTAGTAGAGAAAGAAACAGACTCTTTAATTCCAGAGCCAGTGCACAGTGGGCTAGAGGCTGAGTTCTTTAAGACTTTGTGAACCAGCAAGAAAGAAAGAGAAGGAAAACACCACGCATTCACACACACATTCAATGGATGGAACAAAGGGGATCCAACAATTTCACAAATACACACATTCATGCAGACATACATATAGACAGACAGACAGATATATACACACTTACACATATCTATACACATACATAGACAATCAGACTGATGGACACATATTTGGTGGATGGTGGGTAGAACAAGCTTTAACTCCAACTAACAACTTAATTCTTTGTCCTTAGTCCTTTCATGCCTCCTCAGAAAAATTGGCTCATAGCCATAAAAGCAGTTACCATAAAAAGGTAGAGTAGTTACAGAAAATTAATTGATTATACAGTTTTCTAAAAAAAAAAAAAATTATATACCATAGGTTCATACTAAGTTCGAGAAAATAGTTCATTACATAGGTTGATAAGGTTTGAGGAATTATAGCAGGATTGATTAAATGTATTTCCATTAAGATTCATATCTATCCAGACATTCCCCAGTTATCACTCATTCTAGAGTTTATCAAAAGCTTGAGCCAATAGTCTTTATTTATTGTAGTGTACAACAAGGTCTGTGATCTATCCTTAGTCCTAACATAGAGTGAATGTTTACCTAGGTAATAAATTGGTACCAAGTCTGTTTCTCTTTCTAGACAAATGTACATGCTTGTGACACAAAAGGTTCACAGAATTCTTTTGGCAACTTTCTTATTTGGCAGGGGAGCTTAGAATTACTTGAATCAGTTCAGGAGTTCCATAAAATCACTATCAGGAATTAGGAAATCTTCAGTTTATTTAAACAGCACTAACACATGAAATATCTTCATATTGATCTGAAGGAAATCTGCCCAGCAGAGTGGGCTAATACCCAGGAAACAAAGAAAAAGAAAGAAAAGAAAAGAAAAACCAGACCACAGTCAATGAGGGCTTTGCCACACCATGTCAGATATATGAGAAATTCATAAATGACAAGCATGGAGGGACATATCCGCAGTAAGAAACAATCCTAGGACAAACCCCAAGGTGTCCATGCCTTGCCAGGGTACTTCCATCACAGGCCATGCAAAATGGTGGACTGTCTCCAGGAGCAAGTTCACTTGCTCACTGCAGCCTTTTCTGCATGTTTTCTGGCACCCACAGAAGATGTGATCCGGATTAAAATTGTATTTTCCAAATTCTAAGATCTGGTCATAAAGTGGATCTCCCAATGTCAAAAGATCAAATTAAGAAAAAAAAATAAATACCTTGCACTGGAGACATGGCTCAGAGTTAACAGCTCTGTTCTTCCAAAGTACCTGGGTTCAAATCCCAGCACCATATGGCAGTTCACAGCTATCTGTAATGGCATATCCCTTTAAGCCCAGCACTCGGGAGGTAGAGGCAGGCGGATTTCTGTGATTTCAAAACCAACCTGGTCTGCAAAGTGAGTCCAGGACAAACAAGGATGTAAAGAGAAACCCTGTCTTGAAAAATCAAGAGAGAGAGAGAGAGAGTAGAGGAAAGGAAAGGAATGGAGAGGAGAGGAGAGGGGAGGGGAGGGGAGGGGAGGGGAGGGGAGGGGAGGGGAGGGGGGGGGGGGGGGAGGGGAGGGGAGAGGAGAGGAGAGGAGAGGAGAGGAGAGGAGAGGAGGGGAAAGGAAAAGAAAAATTCCTCATAGGTGTGCCTAGATGCTTGGGTACTATTTCATTGGTTGTCAAATTGACACCAAGAATAGCTACTTGTGATTTTACTGATTTGGGTATTTTCACTCTGCCTTCTTGTCAGTTTGGCTAAGGAATGTCTGGCAGGGGGGAATGAATCAACCATGGTCATCAATGTGCAGTCAAGGAAACCAAAACAGGGTATGGATTCACAGAGCCTCAACATGAAAAGAAGCACAAATGAATATACATAGATGGAAGGATAGCTTAAGAAGTTAGAAAGAATTCGACCTTGATGCACAGGGTTTAGTTTGATTCAGGAGTAGGAGGTGGCCCTGAGAATAAGTGGGGATGATGAACTGAATACATTGTGTGTTTGAACATCTGGTTCAGCAACAGTGTGCTTTCTCTTCTGATGCTGAGTTATACCCCCAAGGGCCTTTAATACCCAAGAAGTTAAAACGATGAGTATGAAATTTTTTATCGTAATTGTGCCTAAGATACAGTACATTGCTCAGATTATCAGTCCAGAAATGAAGGCTATTTTTGGAACAGTGATTATAAATATTTTCAAACATGTTTGGTCTGATATATAGTTGTAAAAAGAATGGTCATGAAAATTCAAAGTTCACTGATGTGTTTACCATAATGAATGGTACAGATAATTGTGAAACTTAGGGCCATAATTTTTAAAAGATCTAGGATAGAGGATTGAAGAAGAAATAAATGCACTACTAAAAGGTCTATTTTAAAGTTATTTGAAGGATATCATCAACGAAGAGTAAGACATGAGAAATATTTTACAACATTTCACTTTGTTTATACATTTATTAGTTGAGTATTGTTTTGTGTACAGTGATACATTATTCTGCAAGCCTGGGCATGCCAGATGAAATTAATTGAGGTAAATATTGAAGATCCAGAAGAAAGTCCATCTGCCAATGATAGTTACAATCAACAATGGTGTGCTTAAGGCATGACATTTCATGGTTGAGAAAAGATGACCTTAATCCTGGGACTCAGAATTAGTGTTGAGAGGCACAGAGGAGACAAGGATTCAAAGTGAAGAGATGTAAGCAAGTCTTCAATGCTTCTGACATTAAGGCTGTTAAAGTTCTTAAATAAACTTTGTAAAGCTATAATGCTCTTGGAGCCCATTGAAAAATAGAAAGGAAGAATTGTCCTTTTGAAATAAGCAGTGGGATAGAAGTTTTAAGATGGGCTCTTGGATTCTTTTAAAGGGATTTCTTCCAGTGTTTTGCTCCCTATTCAAAAAAAAAACATTACACATTAGATATCATAATATGAGCTTTATTGTCTGATTCTATGGCTTGATTATGAAATGCTAGAAACTGCATTCCTAACTGAAGGGACTCGGAGAACCCATTGAGTCCCTCTGGCTCTGATTTAATTAACAGACTAATCCTTCACTGTGCATCCCAGCTTGAATTTGAATGCTTGATTCTTGTGCTAGACTTTCAAGGGTATGCCACAATGTCTGACTCAGCTAAATATATATACTTTTGCAATGAACTATTTCCAAAAACTATGAAGTTCTCTTAAATATTTTGATGTTCAACCTGGTTATAATTTGTCCATCTAGTGTGGCTTTATAAATATATTTGCTGAAGATTCATACAGTTTTATCAGTAGCATGATGCACAGTTGTAATCTGAAATTGGAAATCTGATTATGATTCCTGCCTGAGAAGGTGAAGGGGTGCAGAGAATCTTAAAGGAAAATACCAACAACTGAATTTGCTATAGATGATGCAGTCCTTGAAGATTGACAATAGTAATGATGTTTTATGGTGTAAGATAACAGGTGTATTCTAAGTAGGGATATATAAGTATTTGGTAATTCTACTCTGGTACTATAAAAATTCATACAATCCTCCCTGGACTTGGCTTCATGGGAGCTCAAGTAGATGTTGATGTGTAGGCACATCTATGTAATGTCATGACAGTCTCTGGTTTCCCCAGAGATACTAAATGGAAAGAAATAATAACATTAATGATCCTCAACAGGTGGTTCATGAAGGACTTCTCAACTGAAGAAAAGGGAAAAAACAGCAACTAGAACCAGGCTGAATATTTAACACTTCTGTGCTTGGTGACAGCAACACTCCTGCTTGTAGTCATATTTGACCTTGGCTTCTTGTGTCTTGAAAGAGAATAGTGGATTCTGCCACATGTCCTGTACTATGGCTTGGTCGCTAACTCTCTTAATGCTGGAAATTACTAATAGGGTAATCTATCATTAAATAAAAATATCCCACATGAACAGAGACTATGAAACAAATGACAAGAAAATCTATCAGGGAGGAAGAGAAGGATAAGCAAAGAACAAGTGTCAGCTGGCTCTTAAGACATATATATGTCTGGTTTAGTAATTTTTAAGTTTAATATAATTTATGTAAAATTTATTTCTTATTTGTGATTTTCATACATGTCTGCAGTGGGTCTTGATCAAATACATCCCCATTTCTCTGCTAATGCCTCCATTCTCCTCTAAAACACAATTCCTTCCCAATTTCACTTGTTCCTTCCTCTTCCTCATATTCATTGAGTTCACACACTCACATCTGTGTGTACATTGGTGTTGGACAATCTACTGAAACGTGGGCAGCCTTTCAGGGAAATATTCCTAAGAAAACTGACTCTTCCTCTCCAGAAGCCATCATTGCCAGTAGATTGTCAGCAAGTGGTGGACCTTTATAAGCCCTTGACCACCAATGCTCTGATAAGTCTAGCTTGATCTTGTGTAGGTCTTGTATACTCAGTCATATCACCTGAGAATTAGCACCACTGTCATATTTGACACTTTTTTAACTTCAGTTGTCTGCTAACCTGAGCTCTCACAGTCTTTACACCATTTCATCTATGAATATTTCTCACCCTTGGGGTGTGGGTGTAATATACAGATGTCCCATTAGAGTTGAGAATTCCACAGTCTCTGATTCTCTGTATGTTGAACACAAATGGTCACTGCACTAATTATCTTCTACTGTAAAAAGAAACTTCCTTGGGAAGGGTAGAGAGAAATGCACTAATTAGTGAGTATAAAGATAAGCACTTAGGAAGCTATTAAAAGGACTTAGCAGTTAGGAGCACTTGTTCTTGCAGACAATTCGGGTTCAATTTGAGCTCCTGTAATGCACATAGAGGCAAGTTACTCTCAATTTCCAGAGGATCCTATGTCCTCTTCCCACTTGTTTTGGTACTGCACACACATGGAGCACAGACATACATTCAAGAAAATCAACCAAACACGTAAAATGAAAATAAATATTTTTGTAAATGTTAGGAACTATAGCTTTACTCATAATAGCCAGAAACTGGAAACAACCTAGATGTCTAAAAACTAAAAATGGATAAAGAAAATGTGGTATATTTACACAATGGAATATTACTCAGCTATTGAAAACAAGGACATCATAGAACTTGTAGGCAAATAAACAGAACTAGAAAATGCCATCCTGAGTGAAGTAGTCCAGAACTAGAAAGACACACATGGGAGGAGTTCAGTATAACTGTCCTCTGGGGGGCTTTACCTGGCAGCTGATGGATAGAGATACAGAAACCCACAGCCAAATATTAGGCAGAGCTCAGGATATCTGTGGAAGAGGGCATAATGGATTTAATGAGCCAATAAAGTCAAGTACACCACAAGAAAACCTACAGAATCAATCACCTTGGCCCATGAGGGCTCACAGAGGCTGAGCATCCAACTAAAGAATATGCATGAGATGATACTAGACCCCCTACACATGTGTAACAGTTGGGCAGCTTGGTATTCACATGGGACTCGTAACAACTGGAGCAAGGGCTGTCTCTGACTTTGTTGTTTGTCTTTGGAACATATTCCCCTAACTGGAATGCCTTGTCTAGCCTCAATAGGAGAACATGTGCCTAGACCTACTCCAACTTGATAGGCCAGGGCAGGTTGACACCCATTGGAGGCCTTCCCATATCTGAGAAGGAAAGGAGGAGAAGATAGGAGGAGAGGAAGGGACTGAGGAGAGAGGAGGAAGGAAAACACCATTTAACTCTTTTAAATATGTATATGTATTATATGTATACATATATGTATATATGTATATGCATATATTTTAGAACCTATTCCTTTTTTTCTTCATATCACCTGCAATTCCCCTTGCTAGTATCCTTCCTTCACTTGATACACCAATTTAAAAAAACATTATAGTATCCAAATCTAGTATCCATATATGAGAAAGGATATGTGGATTTGTCTTTCTAGTTCTTTGCTACACATTCTGAAATATTATTTGCAGTTACATCCATTTATGTACTAATTTCATATTTTTCATAGGTAAACAATATTCCATTGTGTGCATGTACCATATTTTCATTACCCATTCTTAAGACAACAAACATTTTGCTCTTTCTATTTCCTAGAAAATGTGCTTGGAGCAGCAGTGAACATGGAGAAGCCACTATGTCTCTAATAGGAGATAGATTTCTTTTGCATCTCATAGGTCTTTTGTGATTCATGTGAATTTTGAGGTGATGAATGTCAGCTTTCATCATGCTGGAAGGGTCTTTGCACACTACCATGGAAGAAAAAAAATCTTTAGTCTATTTTTATCTTATCTTTTTTATCGTGTGTGTGAATTTCACATCATGCCCCCTGATTCCACTCACCTCCCACCTCCCCTCAAACCACCCTCCATGCTTGCAACTCTCTCAGCAGAAAAAAAAAGTTCATTGTGGAAGCAGTAGTGTGTCACAGTGTGGCCCACAATATTCCCTTTTGTCCACATTTTTTTTTGGCTTGCAAATATTCACTACAATTACTCCTTGCTATAGTAAAAGGCCTCTGGCTGCTGCTACTTTTTCAATACTGGAACCTCACTGGGACTCCTCTCAGATAGCCTGTTGTTGCCCTGTGTTGTGAAGATCCTGTAGTTTTGGGTCTGTGGAAATGGCCTCTTTACACACTCCAAGAGATCATCATGGTGTAGATGTTGGAGTTAGAGTTGGAGTTGGAGTTCAAAACTCTGATTCTGTACTTGCAACCCCCCCCCCCCCACATCCAGGACCAACTCTACTGAGCCACCCAGGTAAGGTGCAGGGTCTGCTCTCTCAACTGCTGCAGCAGTTAAGGGGCTGGGCAAGCTCTCCTGCTCTAATACCCCATCAAGGCCACCTGTCCACCTGCTGCCTGTGGCCTTGAGAGCTCCCACACAACTCTGGTATCTAACTTCCGGCTAAAAGGTGATGATTTACTCAACCCCATTCTTCCTAACTCATTCTTCTTTGTCATACCTTCTTTTTACATGGTAAGTGAAGAAATACCACCTGTTAATACACTGCCCTCCTCATTTCCATATTTCTAATTTTATACCATAAAAAATCATCATCCAGCCAAATATGGAAAAAAATTAAAAGAGGGAATATCAGTTCAGAATAGGATATGTCAACACATCACTCCAGTAACATGCAAGAAGAATAATTAAAAGCAGTTTTGTCATGGACAAAATCCTTTCCCTTTCCTGAAGTGCACTAAGAGAGAATAGCACAGAGTGTGTTTATAGTGCAAAACAATACAAGAGAATTGGTCAGATAATTTAAAGACTGTATCAAAATAGCTCCAATAAGTGCTTAATTGCTGCCCATCTCTTCTATGAGCAATGATGAAAAATATTTTCTAAAAGTAGTGAGGCCCAAACCCAATCTAATGGGACATTATGGGTAGAAAAGAATGTTGTAAGAAATTGTTAAGATATAAAACACAATGATTCATTCTAGGAAGGTTGTATTAATGTTTCTCTGCAGAGAAATCCCATTGTGGCATTTGTATGACATCATTCTCCAGTGATTCACTTTTCCCTTTTAGTATCATGATCTCTCTCTGTGAGTCTTCATTGATTTTATACCAAATGAGTCTACTTAATGGTCCCTGTCTATGCAGATGTTGTGAATAAAAAAAAATAATGTTACAAGAAATCTTTAAGATATAAAACATAGGCTGGAGAGATATCTCAGAGGTAAAGAGCACTGGCTGTTCTTCCAAAGGTCCTGAGTTCAATTCCCAGCAATCACATGGTGGCTTATAACCATCTACAATGAGATCTAATGCAGGCATATATGCAGGCACAATACTGTATACACAATAAAATAAATCTTTTTTTAAAGATATGAAACACAATGTCTCATTCTAGAAAAGTTGTATTCAAGTTGTTTTTCAGAGAATTCCCATTGTGGTATTTATAGGACATCATTCTATAGCAGGTATGAAGTCACTGAGTTAGAATGCAATGCCACCATTCTTCTACACCTCCTTAATAAAGAATCTGCATTGTTTCCTCCCTCATAGTCCATTCTTCAGTTGAGGTACATCTAGGATGTTCCCATTTCTGGATATTATAAATGAAATTTCTATGAAAGTACTTGAGGAAGTGAGTAAGATGGAATATCTTTTGGGTGTGTGCCCAAGAGGGGTATAGCTAAATCTCGATGTAAATCAATTCCCAGCTTTCTGAGCAACTGCCATGTTGAGTTCCATAGTGATTGTATAAGTTTGCACTTCCACCAACAATGGAACAGTGCTTCCTTTTCTCTGCATTCTTGCTGTCATGAGCTTCCACTCATGTTATTGATCTTAGCCATACTAACAGGTATAACATGGAATTTCAAAGTCATTTTTATTTGCATTGCCCTGATGTGTCTAGAGTTAACAGCCTCCTTGACACACAGGATATCAAGGGTTAATCTTGAAATGGGGTATATTATCAACAGTAGTATGAAGCCAGTCATTGATGTGTCTAACATATCTCTATATATACTTTAACTCTTTTTTTGTTTTGTTTTTTCCATTTTATTTATTTATTTAATACTTCAACTCTTAATCCTTCAGACTAGCAGCCCTGCTATATACTCTAATTCTCTATCTGCTGGGCTGACAGCTTTATTATATACTTCGAATCTGCTAGACTGATAGTCTTTTTACTTACTTTACTTCTAAATCTGCCAAACTGGAGGTTGTGAAAAGAAAAATCTCATGGAGAGATCCAAGATGGTAGCAGTCTGTAGGGACACATTTTGAGCTGGGGAGGGGAGGAGAATAGCTACAACATCGCAGAAATATAAACAAGCTGAGCAACATACTGAGAAGCTTGAACCCACAGTGTCACACCTGGCAAACCCAGGGACTATTGGGGGGTCCCTCATGAGACCCTCAGACGCTCAGATAAACAGACCTACCCAGGCAGTAGGGTGCGGTACCAAGACCACTGGGCACAGCCAGCCGGGACCCCAGGCAGTGGGTAACAGCAGAACCCAGGCTGCAGGGCACAGCGCAGTGCGGACCCAGGCAGCGGGGAGCAGCACCCTGTGGACCTAGGGAGTGGGGCACAGCGCAGCTCAGACCTAGGACACGGGGAGCAGCGTGGCATGAACACAGGTAGCAGGGAGCAATGAGCTGTGGAACTCAAGCCGTGGGCCATGGTGTAGCTTGGTGCAGAACTCAGGCCGAGGAGCAAGAGCAGAAGTGGACAAGAGCCACTCAAAAACCCAGCGAGTGGACAGGCTCTGGGCGCAAAGCAGAGCTCAGCAGCTTAGAACACAGCCCAGGGGCCCAAAGTGGAGACCAGCAGCAAGGGGCACAGTTTTGCAGCCCAAAGCAGAGATCAGTGGCACAGGGCACAGGCCAGGGAACCAGAGCAGAGGCCAGTGAAGAGCCTGGCGCAAAACAGAGGCTGGTATGGACTCTGCCACAGAAGCAGGCCAAAGCTAAAAAAATACTCAAGGAATAGCTCCTAACCTCAGACAGGGGTACTCACCAGCCTCCAGGGCACCCAGCATCCATGCCGTCATTCCATACAGGAGAAGGGCAGGTTCACCAAGATTTATCTCCAGCTATGCAGCTGGCAGGGAAGCACAAGCATATCTAGGATTATGAAGAAAGGTGTTGGGCATAAAGGTCCCTCTACTGGATATACAATCACTTGGAAGAACATTGCACTCAGACAGGGCAAAGGGCTGCTCAGCCTTAACCTGTACAGTCTCCCCCCCAGCCTGATCACTGCAGGGTCTTGGAAGGTAGCCCCAACTGCCAGATAGAGGTACCTCCTGACTACCTGAGCCCCCAATATTCACAAGGTCACTGCAACACCCTAAAGAGGACCAGCAGTGCCACTGAAACAGCCCAGAAGGTATCAGGAACAATCAGCTTAGGGCAACTAGATGGCTAAAGGTCAGCAAAAGAACAAAACTGACAAAAATCAGGGAAATATGACTCCAACAAAATTCAGCAAGGTTAACACAGCAAGCCCTGAACATCCCACCACAGCTGAAACACATGAAAATGATGACAAATCTATACTTAAGAAAATGATGGAGTACTTTCAAGAAGAAATTAAATCACTGAAAGAATACAAAAAATCCTCAATTTTACAAATGATAGCAATGGAGAATACCATTAGAGACCTCAAAGCCAATGCAGTCCAACATGAACAGGAAAGAGACAAGCAATGAAAGATTTGCAGGCAAAAACAAGCAAATTGGAACAGGAAATGTATAAAACAAATAAAATGGTTCAAGCCTTGAAATTGGAAGTAGAAGCAATAAAGAAAACATAATCAGAGATAATCCTGCAGGTGGAAAATCAAGAGAAGAAAACAGGAACTACAGACATGAGTATCAAAAATAGGATACAAGAGATGGAAGGCAGAATCTCAGGCATAGAAGATTTGATTGAAGAATTCAGTACTACAACCAAAGAGCATGAGAAATCTAAAAAACTTCTCACCCACAACATCCAAGAAATCAAGGACTTAATGAAAAGATGGAACCTAAGAATTATTGGCATAGAGGAAAGACAAGACTCCCGACTTCAAGGTCCAGGAAACATCTTCAACAAAATGATAGAAGAAAACTTCCCAAACCTAAAGAAAGAGATGCCGGTAAAATTCCAAGAGGCATACAGAACACTAAACAGATAAGACCAGAAAAGAAATTCCTCTCACAACATAATAATTGAAACTCCAAATATACAAAACAAAGAAAATATATTAAAAGCTGTAAGAGAAAAAGGTCAATTAAAGTATAATGGCAGACCCATCAGAATTACACATGATTTCTCCTCAGAAACTTTAAAAGCCAGAAAGTCCTGGGCAGATGTCCTACAAGCCCTGAGAGAACATAGGTGCCCAGCCAGATGACTATACCATGAAAAAATCAAATTTAAACAGTATCCACCCACAAATCCAGCCCTACAGAAGATCTTAGAGAGAAAATTCCAACCCAGAGAATATAACTACACACAAGAAAACAGAGGAAGCAAAAAACTCCACTGCAGCTAAACCAAAAGAAACACACAACCACTACCTACACCAAAATAATAGGAAATAACAACCTTCGGTCATTAATATCCATTAACAACAATGGACTCAACTCTCCAATAAAAAGACACAGGCTTACAGAATGGATCCATAAACAAGACCCATCATTTTGCTGCACACAAGAGCCACATCTCACTAACAAAGATAGACTCTACCTCAGAGTAAAGGGCTGGGAAAAGGTTTGCCAAGAAAACGGACCCAGGAAGCAAGCTGGAGCAGCCATCTTAATATAAAATAAAATAGACTTTAAACTGAAGTCAATCAAAAAAGATAGAGAAGGACACTACATACTCATTAAAGGAAATATTCATCAACATGACATCTCAATATTGAATATCTATGCCCCAAATAAAAGGACACCTACATTTGTAAAAGAAACTCTTCTGAAGCTTAAACCACACATCGATCACCACACATTAGTAGTGGGAGACTTTAACACCCCACTCACAACAATGGACAGGTGATTGAGACAGAAACCAAATAGAGAAATAATGAGCATAACAAAGCTCATTAACCAAATGGACCTAACAGATATCTACAGAATGTTTCACCCAAACACAAAAGAATACACCTTCTTTACAGCATCGCACAGAACCTCCTCCAAAATCGACCATATAGTGGACATAAAGCAAGCCTCAACAGATACAAGAAAATTCAAATAACCCCTTGTATCTTATCAGACCACCATGGAATAAAGCTGGACTTCAACAACAACAGAAATAACAGAAAGCCTACACACTCATGGGAACTGAATAATTCTCTACAGCATGACTACCAGGTCAGAGAAGAAATAAAGAAGGAAATCAAAGACTTCTTAAAATCCAACGAAAATAAAGGCACAACATACACAAACTTATGGGACACAATGAAAGCAGTGCTATGAGGAAAGTTCATAGCACTAAGTGCCTTCAAAAAGAAAATGGTGACAGCTCATATTAGTGAATTACCAGCAGAACTGGAAGAACTGAAAAAAAAAAAAAAGAAGAAGCAAACACTCCCAAGAGAAGCAGAAGGCAGGAAATCATCAAACTTAGGGCTGAAATCAACAACCTAGAAACAAAAAGAACAATACATAGAATCTGTGATATCAAGAGTTGGTTCTTTGATAAAATCAACAAAATAGACAACCCTTAGCCTAATTAACTAAAAGGCAGAGGGGAAAAAACCCAAATCAACAAAATCAGAAATGAAAAGGGAGAAATAACAACAGACATTGAGGAAATCCAGAGAATCTTTAGGTCCCACTTTAAAAATCTGTACACAACCAAATTTGAAAACCTAAGCAAAATGGACAATTTTCTTGATAGATTCCACCTACCAAAGTTAAATCAAGATCAGGTTAACAGATTAAACAGCCCTATAACCCCTAAGAAAATAAAAACAGTCATTAAAAATCTCACAACCAAAAAAAGCCCAGGGTCAGATGGTTTCAGCACAGAATTCTACCAGACCTTCAAAGAACAGCTAATGCCAATACTCTTCAAACTCTTCCACAAAATAGAATCAGAATGAACACTGCCAAACCTATTCTATGAGGCCACAGTCACACTGATTCCTAAACTACACAAAGACCCAACAAAGAAAGAGAACTTCAGACCAATTTCCCTCATGAACATATATACAAAAAATACATAATAAAATAGTGGCAAACTGAATCCAAGAAATCATCAAAAGTATTATACACAGTGATCAAGTAGGCTTCATCTCAGGAATGCAATGATGGTTCAACATATGAAAATCCATGAACGTAATTCACCATATAAACAAGCTGAAATAAAAAAAACCACATGATCATCTCCCTAGATGCTAAAAAAGCATTTGACAAAATCCAACACCCTTTCATGCTAACAGTCCTGAAGAGAACGGGCATACAAGGACCATACCTAGAAATAATAATGGCAATACACAGCAAGCCAGTAGCCAACATCAAATTAAATGGAGAGAAACTTGAAGCATTTCCTCTAAACTCAGGCGCAATACAAGGATGTCCACTTACACCATATCTCTTCAACATAGTACTTAAAGTTCTTGCTAGAGCAATAAGACAACTAAAGGAGATCAAGGAAATACAAATTGGAAACAAAGATGTCAAATTATCCCTATTTGCAGATGCCATGATAGTATACATAAGCGACCCCAAAAAATTCCACCAGAGAAATCTACAGCTGATAAACACCTTCAGCAAGGTGACTGCATACAAAATTAATTCAAAAAAATCAGAAGACCTTCTTTATACAACAAATAAATGGGCTGAGAAAGAAATTAGGGAAACAACACCTTTCACCAACCATATAAAGTACCTGAAGGTAACTCTAACCAACCAAGTGAAAGACCTGTATGACAAGAACTTCAAGTTGTTGAAGAAAGAAACTGAAGAGGATATCAGAAGATGGAAAGATCTCCCATGCTCATGGATAGGTAGGATCAACATAGTAAAAATGGCCATCCTGACAAAAACAATATACAGATTCAATGCAATTCCTATCAAAATACCACCACAATTCTTTATAGACCTGAAAAAATCAATTCTCAACTTCATATGGAATAACAAAAAACCCATAATAACTAAACCAATCCTGTACAATAAAAAAACATCTGGAGGTATCACCATCCCAGATTTCAAGCTGTACTACAGAGCAATAGTAATAAAAACAGCATGGTACTGGTATAGAAGCAGACCAGTGGATCAATAGAATCGAATTGAAGAAACAGAAATGAACCCACACAACTATGGTCTCTTAATTTTTGACAAAGAAGCCAAAACCATACAATGGAAAAAGGACAGCAACTTCAACAAATGGTGCTGGTCCAACTGTATGTTGACATGTAAAAGAATGAAATTAGACCCATATTTATCACCTTATACAAAACTTAAGTCCAAGTGGATCAAAGACCTTAACCTAAGGCCAGACACACTAAAGCTATTGGAAGAGAAAGTGGGGAAAACCCTCAAACTCTTCAACACAGGTGACAACTTCCTGAACAGAACACCAACAGCTCAGGCTCTAAGGCCAAAAATCAATAAATGGGACCTCATGAAACTGAAAATATTCTGTAAGGCAAAAAACACTGCTATTTGAACAAAATGGCAACCTACAGATTGGGGAAAAAAATCTTCACCAACCCCACATCCGACAGAGGGCTAATATCCAAAATTTACAAAGAATTCAAGAAATTAAATGTCAAGAAACCAAATAATCCAATCTAAAAAATGGGGAACAGGGCTAAACAGAATTCACACAGGAGGAATTCCTAATGGCTAAGAGACACTTGAAGAAATGCTCAGCATCTTTAATCATCAGAGAAATACAACTTAAGACAACTCTGAGATTCCATTTCACAACTGTCAGAATGGTTAAGATCAAAAGCTCAAATGACGGCACATGCTGTTGAGGTGGTGGAGAAAGGTGAACACCCCTTCATTGCTAGTGGGAGTGCAACCTTGTACAATCAATACAGGAATCAGTCTGGCAATATCTTAGAAAATTTGGAATAGCTCTACCTCAAGACCAGCTATACCACTTCTGGGTATACATCCAAATGATTCCTCACCAAATCACAAGGAAGTTTTCTCATCTATGTTCATAGCAGCCTTATTTGTAATAGCTAGAAACTGGAAACAACCCAGATGTCCCTCAACCGAGGAATGGATAAAAAAAAAAAAAACTGTGGTACATCTAGTACATCTACACAATGGAATACTACTCAGCCATCAGAAACAACGAAATCATGCAATTTGCAGCCAAATGGATGGAACTAGAGAAGCTCATCCTGAGTGAGCTAACCAAGACTCAGAAGGTTGCACATGGCATCTATTCACTTATAATTGGATTTTAGCCATATAGTACAGGATATCTATACTACAGCCAATGCACCAAAGGGAACAGAAACATAGACTTTGCTTCCTGTCAATGAGAAACTTCGCCTTAGTGGTGCTGCCTTGTAGGCCTCAAGTGTATGAGGAGGTCTTGCCCCTCATATGACTGCTGAACTGGGGTGGCGGACTGGTATGTAGGGACACTCCACTCCAGAGAAGTGGGATGGAAGGGATGGGGGTAGAGGGTGGGAGGGTGGGACTGGGAGGCATGGAAAGAGGGTACTGTGATGAAGATGTACCTGAAGTAATAAATAAATTTAAAAAAAAAAAAAACCTCATGACTTAATTACTTACACTTGCAAAAAAGTTCAGGCACTTTTACTCAAAGATAAATGGGGGACACACTCCCAGTAGTGTCTCAGGTGTTCATTAACTCCTTATGAGCCAGCAAGGGAGAGACAGAAGGAAAATCATGCATTCCCACACATTTCATAGTATCAGTTCATATTTACATATAAGCAAGCAATCAGACATGCAGACATGTACATATTAATACACACATTCAGGGAGCTCCAATCATACATGCATGTGCATACACATAGTCACATGGACAAACAATCAGACAGACAGATACATGTTTGGTGGATTGATGAGAGTTTCAATTCCCATACCATCCTACATTTTTTTCTTTCCCACAAGTTATAGAGCCCAGGAAAATCTTTTAAGCAGTGGAAAAATCACAATGTTGTTACATTCTAGTTTTCTTTAAGTGAATGATTACAAGAGTACATGGGGAAAACCACACGTTCCCCAACACCTATCTGTCTTCTGCTGTCTGTCTTCTATTCAGGAAGTTATATACAGTGTCAATGCATTCAAAGTTATTTCCCACTTTCCCTTCTATCTGGTTCACGGTATCTTGGTTTATGTTATGATCTTTGATCCATCCATTTGGACTTGAGTTTTTGCATGGTGATAAATATGAACATATTTGCATTCTTCTACATTCAGACATCCAGGTAAACCAGCACAATTTGTTGAAGATGCTTTTTCTCCCATGGTGTCCTTCAGCATAGCAGAAACACAAAACAAAGATGTGAAAATAGGCTTTATGAATGCGATGAAGGTCTTTAAAGAGAAAATAAGTAAATCCCTTAAAGAAACCTATAAAACACAGAGGAAATAAATGAATAAAACAGTTCAAGATGTGAAACTTGAAACAGAATCAATAAAGCAAGCCAAAATCAAAGGAATTCTAGAAAAAAATTTAGCAATTCTTACAGAAACTACAAGGGAATCTTCATCAACAGATTACAAGAGATGAAAGGAAGATTCTCAGGCATTGAAGATATGACAGAAGAAATGGACACCTCAGTCAAAGAAAATTTTAAAACTAAAAAAATCCTACGACAAGGCATCTAGGAACACTATGAAAAGACAAAATCTAAGAATAATACAAAGAGAGGAAAGTGAATAAATCTAAGGCAAAGACACAAAAAATAATTCCAACTAAATCATGAAGAACATTTCCCTAACCTAAAGATGAAGGTTCCTATCAAGATACAAGAATCATAAAGAACACAAAATAGACTGAACCAGAAAAGAAACCCCTCTTGGCACATCATCATTAAAACGCTAAACATACAGAACAAAGAAAGAATATCAAAAAGTGGAAAGGAAAAATATCAAGTACTATATAAAGACAGACCCATTAAAATGACACCACAAATCTGAGTGGAGACTCTAAAAGCCAGAAGAACCTTCAAAGATCCTTTGAGATCCTATGAGAAACTCGAAATGCCAGCCCACATTACTATACATTGTAAAACTTTCAATTGTAATAGATAAAGTGTGACATTCTCCAATAAAACAAAATTTAAGCAATAACTATCTACAAAAACAGCTCTACAGAAGGTGCTAAAAGGAAAATTCTAACTGAATTTATATAACAAATAACCACACCCAAGAAAACATAAGGAATAAAGAATCTCAGATGAAGAACATGTCAAAAACTGAATCATACACCATGATCCAGTAGGATTCATTCCAGAGAGGCAAGTTCAACTAAGTTAAATGATAAATGTAATGAACCATACAAACAAATTTGAAAGACACAAATCACATGATCATCCCATTATATGTGAGAAGGACTTTGACAAAATCCAACACCACATCATAATAAAAGTCAGGCAGAGAGACCAGGTAGGCCAGCACCTATGGAACCTGCATTCTCTCTGGTTTCCCAGGCAGACATCCCCTGCCCTACCACAGGCCTTACCTGCCAGTAGACCATAGGCCGCCCACCCTATTCCCAATCCACCTTCCATCCTTGTTCTCATATCCCAATTCTCAACTTGGGCAAACTTACCTGTTGGATCAGAGGGCACACCAACCATCACAACTCCAAGTAGGCCCCCTGAACACAGATTTCCTCCACCCTCTAAGTGCACCCCTCCAAACACTATCCCCAATCCCTCTTCCCCTCCTAATCACCACATAATACCATCTTTCAACTCAGACAAAGTCTCCCTGTTGGACCAGAGGCAATGTAGGCCACCAGAAATCCTGCCCACAACTCAAGCAGAGACATCCTGCTTGATATGAAACCACCCTAGGCACCAGAATTCCAGGCCCTAACATGGGTGTAGATCCCTTGCTCAACTTCATGCTATAGCAGCCAGAATACCAGAGATGAAAAGAGAAATCAAGGAACAAAACACTCATGCAACAAAGACAAACTCAGAAATCAACACCTAGGCCTATAATCACCACAAACTCAATGCCTAAATGCCAGTATAAAAACACAATCAACAACAGCCAGGTTAGTGTGCCACCCCAAGAGCCAAACAATACTACTGTTAGCTATGAATATTCCAACACAGTTGAAGCACCAGTAAAGGATCTTAAAATAACTTTATGAAGATGATAGAGGTCCTTAAAGAAGTGAATAAATTGCTTAAAGAAATCAAGGAAAAGTGTCGAAGTCCACGTGAGAGGAACTACAAATGGCTCTAGAACTCATGGAATGCAGCCTCAGTCTACTTTGACCTGTCAAAGCTGTTCTTAAATGGAAAAGACACAAAAAAAATTGAAGGAAATGAGAAACTATATTAAACAATGTCAATAAAGGCAAGAAAAATCAAACAAATAGCTGCAGAAAATGAATGAAGGTCTTTAAAACCTGAAAATGTTAATTGAAGCAATAAAGAAAGCACAAACTGAAGCCACACAAGTCAGAAGAACAGGTTCAAGCCAGGCCAGCTGGATGAACAGATAAGTTATCCAGTTACCTAAAGAACTCTCCAATACCATTAAACACAATCAACTACAACCCTATCCGCCACACATCCTGTCCCTTCTGCAGAACCCCTGCTACCAGATTGGACAGCTATCCCCTGCTCAAGCCTTGTCAATCAGAAAAAGAAACATACATCAAAGTTGATGAATACAAGATTAACTCAAAAACTCAGTAGCCCTCCTATAAACAAATGACAAATGGGCTGAGAAAGAAATCAGTTAAATGACCACTTTCATAACAGCCCCAACTAATATAAAATCTAATATAAAATATCTTGGGGTAAATCTAAACAAGTGAAAGACCTATATGACAAGAACTTCAAGTCTTTGAAGAAAGAAGTTGAAGAAGATATCAGAAGATGGAAAGATCTCCCATACTTGTGGATCTGGTAGGATTAACACAGTAAAAGTGCCCATCTTACCTAAAGCAATCTACAGATTCAATGGAATCTCCATCAAAATCTCAACACAATTTTTTACAGACTTTGAAATAACAATACTCATCTTCATATGCAAAAACAAAACACCCAGGCTAGCTAAAACAATCCTGCACAATAAGGTAATTCCAATAGTACCACCAGCCCTAATTTAAAGCTGCAGTACACAGCTATAATAATAAAACCACATAGTATTTGGAAAATAACAGACACGTTGATCAATGGAATCAAACTGAAGATCCAGACATATATCCACACAACTATGGACATCTGATTTTTGATAAAGCAGACAGGAATATACAAGGGGGGAAACAACATCTTCAACATAGTGCTGGTCTAACTGGATGTCTGCATATAGAAGAATCCAAATAGATCCACACTTATCGCCCTGCACAAAACTAAACTCCAAATGGATCAACGACCTCATCATAAAACTAGATACATTGAACATGATAGAAGAGAAAATAGGGAGCACCATGGATCACATGATCCAAAGAAAAGACTTTCTGCCCACAACGCTCCTAGCCCAGGCTCTAAAATTAACAATTAATAGATAGGAGCCCATGAAACTGAAAAGTTTGTGCATGGAAAAGGACAAAGCAGCACCTTAAAGAACCAGGCAAGATTTTTACTACCCATCCAATAGTGGTTTAATACCCAAAATATGTAAACATTCAAAAAACTATATATCAAGAAAATAAATAACCCAATGATAAAATGGGGCTGCATATCTAAACAGAGAATTCTCAAAAGAGGATACATGAATGGCTAAGAAACACTTGAACATTTTTTTCAACATCCTTCATCACAAAGGAAATACAAATCACATTACTTTGAAATTTTATGTTATACCAGTCTGGATGGCCAAGATCAATAAAACAAATGACGCTAATCCTGATAGGGATATGGAGTAAGGGAACCACTCATTCATCTCTAGTGGAAATGCAAACATGTGCAGCCACTGTGGTAATACTATGGCAGTTCCCAGATGGCTGGTAAGAAATCCAACTCAAGATCCAGCTGGTTCATCTGCCCTCAAACCGGAGTGCAAAGAACGCCTTAGGAATCTTATACTAGTTCCATGTCTTGATATAGCCCAAACTGTAACTAAAGGTCGTGAAAAGGTAGTATTGGCTAGTAAGCAGTTGTGCTCTGTATTTGCAATTTGTGACTCACAATGCAGAAATTCCAGAGTTCCCAATATATAAATTTGTTTTCTCATATGACCACAGGAAAGATTTATGGGATTTACTTTGAGTTTTTTTATTTTTTGTTTTGTTTAGCTAGAACAAGCTGTGTTTCTTCTGTACATAAGATATTTGAAAGACATTTGTTCTATTATTATTAACGAATAAAATCTGCAAATTCCAGGAAAAAAAAAGATCCAGCTGTGCTACTCTTGAGCATATACCCAAAAGTCGTTGCATCCTATCACAGAGATATTTGCTCAACCATATTCATTGCTGCTCTATTCATAAGAGCCAGCAATTGAAAATGACCTAGATGTTTCTCAACAGAAGAAAAGATAAAGAAAATATGATAGGGCTGAAGAGATGGCTTAGTCAATAAAGGTTCACAATAAAAAATATTTAAAAGTGGAGTATTAACCATTATGAAAAACATGAAATTATCAGGTAAATAAATAGAACTAGAAAAAATAATCCTGTGGTAGGTAACCCAGACCCAGAAAGACAAAAATAGTATGTATTGACTATAGTATGGTATGGATGGATATCACCTGTTAATCAATGATAACTAAACTATAATCCATAGAACCTCAGAGGTTAGGAATAGAAAAAAGGAATGGGGAGAACAAATTGATCTCCCTTAGAAAGGAAAATAGAACAGATAGTTATGGGTGGTTGGAGGCAATAGAGACAGGGAGATCAAGTGGAGTGGGTGAAGACCAAAGAGGCTTCCAGTACTGAGATTGTGTTACATCTAATTGAGCTGTTGGTCAAAGGAGTCCCATAGGAACCCAGAAGCTACCAGGGCTATTGCCAAGGCTATATATAGGTCGCTCTTCACAAACTGATGGCATGATCCCATTGCTGAAAACTCCTCTTATAAAACTCATTGAACACAGACATGCAACATCCACAGGGCCTGCATGGGAACACACTGGCTCTCTGAATCCCAGCAGTTAGCCCTTCTTCTTTTGATTCAGGGAAATCTTAACATGTAGGTTCATGGAAAATGTTCCCAAGGGTTTCTGAGTTTGCTGTCTGGTTATTAATCCAGTTTTAAGTGAAATTTTAAAATACTCAAGATACAGGTGTCAGTGGCCAGTGCCTACCCATAATTCCAGGGTAGTAACTTTCAATTTTTTCTAATTACTTCACTGTAGTTTGTATTTCATCTGATTTAGTTAAATTGAAGTGTATATTTTCATCTTCAGTTGCATAAATAACACAACTAAAAATATCCGTTTCTGATTAAAATATAAATTATTTTCCTCAGATTAGGAAAAAGTGAAAGCCTGAAAGCACAGAAACATATAGATATGTTATATCTATATCAATATAGATGTAGAGATAGATATAGAGATAGAGATATGAATACTTTATGTAAATTTCAAAATATTAATTTTTAAATTATTAAAATTAATGATCCTCCAATAGAATTAAAACTTTTATGTTTATTTATTACTTCAGGTTACAACTCCATCACAGTGCCCTCTTTCCACCCCTCCAAGTTCTGCCCTTCCACCCTCTACTCCCTATCCCTTCCAACCCACTCCTCCAGAGTGGAGTGTCCCTACATATCAGTCCCAGTTCAGCAGTCATATGAGGCCCAAGAGCCTCCTCATACCCTGAGGGCCAACAAGGCAGCACCACCAGGGCAAAGTGTTTCATAGACAGGTAACAAAGTCTATGTTCCTGTTCCTTTTGGTGAATTGGTTGTAGTGTAGTTATCCTGTACTATATGACTAAAATCCAATTATAAGTGAATAGATACCATGTGCATCCTTCTGAGTCTGGATTAGCTCACTCAGGATGAGCTTCTCTAGTTCCATCCATTTGGCTGCAAATTGCATGATTTCATTGTTTCTGATGGCTGAGTAGTATTCCATTGTGTAGACGTACCACAGTTTTTTTTATCCATTCCTCGGTTGAGGGACATCTGGGTTGTTTCCAGTTTCTAGCTATTACAAATAAGACTGCTATGAACATAGATGAGGAAACTTCCTTTTGGTTTGGTGAGGAATCATTTGGATGTATACCCAGAAGTGGTATGTATGGCTGGGTCCCAAGATAGAGCTATTCCAAGTTTTCTAAGATATCGCCAGACTGATTTCCGTAGTGATTGGACAAGTTTGCACTCCCACCAGCAATGGAGGAGTGTTCCCTTTCTTCACAATCTCACCAGCATGTGCTGTCATTAAATAGAATTCAAACTTTAAGAGCAGCTGGGAGAGATGCCTCAGAGGTTAAGAGCACTGTCTGCTCTTCCAGAGGTCCTGAGTTCAATTCCCAGCAACCACATGGTGACTCATGAACATCTATAATGAGATCTGGTGCACTCTTCCGGCCTGCAAGCATACATGCAGACAGAACACTGTAAACAAAATAAATATATAAATCTAAAAAAAAACTTTAAAAGCATTTAATCTTATCTTAATCAAGGTGTGTTCTTATTTTCAGTTTGAACATAGGAAACTTAAAGAATGCTTAGATACAGAATGATGTCTGTTGAGTATGATTTGTAATTAGAAAATATTTTAAAAGGGAAAGATGCATAAGAACATACAAAAGTGTAAATCTTCATAGGGAAAAGAAATAAGTCCAACAAATACCAAAAGGTGAACTAGACAAAACAAGATTGGAAGCTGAAATAGACATTTGCCATATTTTGCAACAGGATCACTGGTCACTGGTTTGTGAGGTAAGACCCATTTATTTCTGAGAATGGTTCTGTTTGGAAGAAACCTTCTTTTCTTAGCTAAAGGGACAAAGAGAAAGATGAATTGATGGATGGAGAGAGAGAGAGCCGGAAGAGCATGCCAGGCTTAGTGGTTCATGCTTGTACTACATATAGGACAAGCCAGGTCAACCAGAGCTAAGTAGTGAGACCATGATTCAAATAACACAAAACCAGGGAGCAGTACACTTTAGTCCTGGTAAGATCTGTAAGTGGTTACAGGAAGTGATTCCCTTAATCATCCTATTCTTTTGTGTAGCTAGGTAAAAATTTCCTCCTCTCGTGATTCCTCCAAATTGTACTGTAGCAGGTTACTGGAGCATGGGAAATGGTGACAAATGATCCCTAATGCTATGACATCACAATGTGTTGTGCGAGCACTGCCCCACCTGTGAATATTATTCTTCTATCCAGAATCAAGTTTCAGAGTGAAATTCTCACTCCCTAAATAACTCCACAGGCCTTTTCCAATTCCTATTAAAATTACTTCTCATAAGAGTTTAAACTCCTAATGCCTGCTGAAGGCCCTCCTTGAGGCTGGCTGCACACAATTATGGTGGAGCCACCTTTCCCAAATGTATTGTGTTTTCAAGAGGTCAGCACTGACCTTCATGCTTTGCATCATTTACGAATCCACAGAACTAAGAACACAGAACCACGCCCATAAAAGAGAAACCTTGTGAATTAACCTTATATTCAACATGGACAACTGTGATTCTTGGCAGAACTGTATCCAAGAATTCAGAACACAGTAACATGAGGCTGTTGCCATCAAGGGCCATGTGCACCAGTGTCTGAGAGCAGAAGAACATCAGAGGTTTTCCTTCTGTCACTGGCTGACTGTGCTCTCACCTTTCCAATAATATGTGATCTGAAAAGTAAACATCAGGTGAAGGAATTACCTGCCAATAAGAATGTCATGGTCTGGGGATGTAGCCCTGTGCTGGCCTAGCACACATGGAGCACTAGGTCCATTCCACAGCACCACATAAACTGAGCATAGTGGTGCACAGTTGTCATTCCAGAACTAGGGAATTAAAGTCCAGAAGATTAGAAAGAGATTCATCGCACAGGGGGCAGGGAGAATGGATGGGAACAGGAAGGATTGGGTCATGGAGAGAGGGTCAGAGGGAAAGAGTGCAGGAAGAAACTATTGGAATAGACAGGCATTTAGGAGGCAATGTGAAAAAACTAATGCAGTAGAAACTTCCTGGAACATACAAGGGTGATGATGGAGAGGTCTCTGCATAGTAGAGGATATGGAGCCTGAACTAATCATCTTCTGTAACCAGGCTAGGCTCCCATGGTGTGACTGGGATACCAGCCCAGGCACAAAACCTTCAACCCACCACTTGTCTTGCCTGCAAGGTGCTCTGGGGCAATGTTGGGTATGGCCCAGCTTGTGGGTATGGCCAACCAATGACTCCAATGACCGGCCTCACTTGAGTCCCAAACCACAAGAGAGCTCCCATGCCTGGCACTGCCTGGACGCCCAGGAACCTGAACTTGGATGGCTCAGAGACCTAAGGTAGAAACAAACACAACTGACAAAAAAAAAGTCACTGAAATGATTCCTACTGATAACCTGCTGTACTCATAGATGAGTGCCTAGTCCATTCTCCATCAGCTGATGGCATTCTAACACATTTATATGTAAGTTTTTGATGTTTTATTTATTTTTATTTTATATGTATGGGTAATGTCTGTCCTTCCATTTATTTCTGTGGCCACATGAAAACAGTGCTCTGGAAAACAAAAGCTCAATCTTGGAGCCACTGATACTGGAGCATGTGGGTACTGGAAAATTCAGAGGAAAAGCAGCAGTGCATGCGTATATGCGTGTGTGCGTGCATGCATGTGTATGTGTGTGCATTTGGACCTGTTCCTGTGACAGTGTGCAGGTAGGCCTTTCCTTCAACCATATAGTGTCAGGGATCCTTCAACCATATAGTGTCCTGTAGGCCTTTCCTTCAACCATATAGTGTCAGGGATCAAACAGATTGCCACGTGTGGGGACAAATCAAAGCTATATAAGACAAAAAATAATTTACCAAAACTCTCAGTGAGTTTGATCTGTGACAGCCATCTACTCCTGAGAAAGGGGCCCACTCTGAAATGAGGTTGATATAGCTATTGGAGAAGATTAGTTTTTTTCCTGACCAGATGGGGTCCAGTTACTGGTGGCTTCTTGGTTACAAATGAGGACCTGTGTCCTCTCTCTCTCTCAGTGCTGGGACCCCATCTGACTTGAACCTCTGTCATCCCTGTGCATGCTGACATTGTATCTGTGAGTTCATATGTGTATCAGTCCTATTGACAAAGTTTCTTAGAGGTCATCTATCACCTCTGGCTCTTACAGTCTTCCAACCTCCTCTTCTGATTAGGTCCCTTAGACAGCCATGCCTAATAAAAATGTCGAGAGTCATGAAGGCAGCACAGCTGTTTGACCCAGTCCAGAAAAGCTGAGCCGAATGCTGTTTTCACATTGGACTTCTGATCTCTATGTGTTGCATTTGTGGGGGACTTGGTACATTAATATTTATTTATATCTTTTCCCTGGGAAATTGTTCCTGCTCTCAAAGAAGTAACCTTATCTGACTCTACTCACTGTAGTCCTTGCCATGCAGATTGTGAAAAGCACAAAAAAGTTGGATAGACCTAGGTTTCTCTTGGCACACCCTCCCCTAAGCAAACCTAAGAAACAATAGATTTGGCAACAGATCAGATACAGCCTTTCTCCTATATGTAGTCTACAGAACACTAACCCCAATAAATAAAAACTTAACAATGAAGTCAGTTTGCCTAAGATGACCTTTGACAATAGATAGATAGATGATAGATAGATAGATGATATAAAATTAATATAAAAGACATATAAGAATTTGCCAATCATAATGAGCTTAGCTCATATTTAGTTACAGCAAGGTCTTTCAACTAAGAAACAAAGAGAAAACACGTGAATAGAACAAGTCAGACCGCAGCCTGGGAGAACTTTCAAACTTTTAAGCTAGGCTAACTCACAAGTTGTACTTCAATCATTTCACACAGTTCAAATCATGGGAACTCACTTAGACTGACTCGGATGTTGTTCTATTTATTTATTGTTTCACTTTCCTGAAGAATAGAATGTTATATGTTATAAATGCTTATATAGTCTAAAACAATTTGAGGTTGATAATACCTCTTGTCTCTGTACTTGCAACACTTGTCCAGGAACAAAAATGACATGACCTGTATTTCTTTTGAAATCATAAGTTTGCCTCTTTTGTGGTCTCTGTGTCAATAAAGAATGATCCTGGTTGCTAGTCAGTCAGAGATGGAAGAATCTCCCGGCCACAGTCTCTAACTCATTCATACATTATTCCTCTCTCGGGCTGGAGAGATGGCTCAGCCATTAAAGGCTAGGTTCACAACCAAAAATATAACATTATTCCTCTCTCCCTGTTCCTTATCTTCACTGTTGGGATCTGTCTGAGTGTTGAGGATGGCTCCCATTAGTCCCTGAGCCCTGTGCATAAGGTTTGAATAAGACATCCCCAGAGTGATGATTTCTCTGTTATCTCTCACTCTCTATACAATATACAGTTATATATTCAATATTCTTAAATGTAAATCAATAATTTTGTTAAAACAGGAGAGATTTTAATTGTTTTTTTAAAGAACCAAAAGAAAGAAATTTGTTGTCTTGTAACATAAATTGTTTTCAGTATACCAATACAGGAAATTTTCATTATTTCAGTAATTTAAATTTATTCTGACAAAGCACGTTACAAGCAGCAATACCCTTACAGACATAACAAGAATATAATAGGAATACATGGATATGTTTTCCATGAGTAGTTTTGGCAAGGAAAACTTGGAAATAATCCTGATAATCTTTGGGTTTTTAGTATCAGTAGTCTTTATTTATGAAATCTTTTAAAAATAAGAAATTTAACAAGTCTTTATATTGTCTTTTGACAAGTTCTCTGAAAGCACTTTTCAGTAATCTTATATTAATTTAATTCCCATTTTGCAGCAGAGACAAACTGGCCTCTAAGAAAGAAATATATCTCCCAGCAGTCAGCATAGCTCCCCCAGCCTCTACCACAGTGCTGTGAAGGCTCACTGAGCTGAGACATGGGATGGGAAGTGAGGCCCTGGGATGGGGCTCCTTGTGTGGATGAAGATGAGAACTGTTTTTTCTAAGGCATTGGGTTCAGCTCCAATGCATGCCACCCTACAAGAAGATAGAATGTTCAATGGCGATGTCATATTTTGAGCCTCTGTATATTCAACACTCAGCTTCTTCTCCTGAGACTCAGCATGCATTTATAGCCAGGTGAACATGAGCAGTGTTTCCTGTCCTAAACTCTAAGAAGCAAAATACTGTCTAGAAATATAAAATTACCACTCTGATGGTGAATGTTAATTTCCAAATAATGGTCGCAAATGTTTTGTACTTATTAGAAACTAGTACATAACCAGTAAAGAGAATTGATGTGAAAACTCAAAGATTCCTGGTGCTTTGGGGACATTAGATCGTGTGTGACAATCACAAAGGACTGAAAACCTTGTGAAAACAGTATATATTATTAAACATTTAAAACTGGACAAGACTTGAGAGCGGTTACTGAGGAATAAAAATGTTTTAATGTTTTACAGGAAAGAATCATTAAACATAGTTGGTTTAATCATATGAGCTCAGTCCTATGAATTTCAATGTGGAAGCTTTTGTATAAAATGGTTCACAGTAGTCACCAATTTTGCAGCAGATCTGAGGACAAATATTTCTTTCATTCGTCAATGCTTAGCCATGCTGTCTCTAGTTATGTCTAAGGAAGGCAGAGGGAGGACGGCCTTCTTCTGATGATTATTACTGCAGGCAACTCTAAGACAAGTTTTAACACTTTAGATTCAGATAATGGTAACATGTAGGTTCTTTGAAAATGTTCCCTAGAGTTCCTGAGTTTGCTCTCTAGTGCATCAACCAGTTTTAGGTGATGTTTTTAAAAATTCAAAAACAAGATTAAGGTGCCTGTGCCTTTTCATAATTTTGTGGCATTTATTTTTACAATTAATCACTTCGCCATAGTTTGTGTTTTTACCTGATTTAACTAAATGGAAACACATTTTTTTAAAATCTTCAGTTGCACAAAATATACAACTAAGATTTCTGCTTCTGATGAAAATACAGAATTATTTTCCTTGGATGGAAAAAAAAGTAAAAAATCTGGAAGCACGGTTATACATATATACATGTATACTTTATGGACATTCCTAAATATTAATTTGTAAATTAACTAAATTAACTAGAATCCAGTAGAATTCAATTTTTAAAAGTCTTTAATCTTGTTTTAATTGTGGTGTGTTTTTTTATCATTTGACAACTGAACACAAGCTTAAAGAATGTTTAGATAAAGGGTAATGTCAAAAAGCCCTATGTCTACTGAATGGATTGAAAATGTGGCACAAGCACACAATGGAATACTACTTGGGTGTAAAGAGACAATTTTCCTTTAAGAAGAGTGCCAAATTACGTGTTATTCATTTTAGATAGGGCATGCTGACAATCTCCCACACTCCACCCCGCTGGGCTAAGGTCCCAAAGAGAAGTAATGGAGCAAGGTCACTCAATTGAGGTTCAAAGATGTCATTGTTTGGCTTTATTTTATAAAGGGAATGGCTATGCATGTCTCAGTATAAACTTTGGAGAATGACTAGAACCTCCTCCAAGATGCTGGTCGTCCTGCTCACAGTGACCTTGCTGGCCCTGAGCTCAGCTCAGAACACAGAGGAAGGTATAAAAAAACACAGAGTGGGAGCTAGAGACAATCAAGAGAAAAGGAAAGAAAGGAAGGGAGAAGGAGGGAGAGAAAGGAATAACAAGATGGCTCATTTTGTGTTAGGAAAGTTCTCTACATGTGTAAAGAGGCATGGAAAAATGGTCAGATTTATGAGCACGTTCTCATAACCAGAGCAAATATTGGTAGCAGCCAGCTGCTGCACAGTGGGTGCCAGATATATGATACAGATAAACACATCCGGATTAGTTCAAAGGCAAAGAATTACAGAATAAATGATATTGACACCGAAGTACAAGTATGAACCCAATTTACATATTTTATTTAGACACATTCAGAGTTTAGTATGTGTCAAGCAGAACAAGTGACATGCGAGGATGTGTACTCTGGGATTTCCCTCTTAAGTGCACTAAGGATTAATGAAGAAACAAACCGGAGAGAGAGATATTCTCAATGCGGCTTTGAAATGCACAGCATAATTAGGAATAGAGAGCAGTTTGCTAGTACTTCTGCAGGAGGTTAAAAAGATTTTGTGTTTTGAGCTGGAGGGTAACAGCACAGAGAACCCACATGCTCCTGCACCTCAGTCCCTTTCCAGAAGATTGGCAGTTGAGCTCAGTTGTGCTTGGAAGTTTGAGCCTGGAAGTCACATTTTCTTACAGGACATCTGTAAGCTCTGAAAGACTGTGATCTGAATTATCTCTTCATCCCATGTTTTATTTCTAGATGTCACCAATGATGATCCTTCTACTGTGCCTGCAGGTAAAGTGCAATCATCCACCACCCTTGCGTGCTGTTTAATTGTCTGTGTTGCAGTGTATCATCTCATCGTGTTTTTTGTCTGAGGGATGAATAAATATTACTTTCTCTAAGCACATTAAAGAATATTCCCCAGCCTTGATGCTGGGACATCATTGAGGTCAGTGAACTGAATGAAGGAGAGACCAAGCTTCCATAACAGCAGAAGAAATTTGTCTGCTCCCCACCCAAAATGACCACTGTGAGATGAGGCAGAAACCAAACGTGCCTTAATGCTGATTCCTCTGGTAATGAGAGGGTCCATGGGTATAGTCTTTCTTGGTGTTCCTGTATATAATTATAGAGTTTCGTGATCAAGATGGAGAAATACTTGGCTTTCTCAGTTTCCTCTCTGCTTCTCCACTTACTAGGTAACTGTCTTTGATTTTGAAAAATGATAAATTGTCCCCAGGTATTTAGTGAAGTTTTTGGGCACCATCATTGCTATTCTTTTTTCAGAGTTTTAGTGTACAGATGTAGTTGAACAGCTACATTATACTTGATTTTATCAGTTTTCTCTTACCTCCTCGGTTACTATGTAACTGTCTTTGATTTAAAACAAATTAGCAAATTGTCAACAGGGATTTATTCTTTTCTTTCACTATTTCAGTGTGTAGATCTAAGGTATTGAATGGCTATCTCATATTTCTTCATATGGCCCAGAAACCCTGACTAGAACCTCGTGCACAAGCAGAGTTTATACAGTGTCCTAAATCACAATTGGTAACCCTCTTAATGATAACGTGTTCTTCTTTTGCATTACTGTCCTTCTGTCTTTGGGGGCATCTCACATGATAAATAAGGGACCCTAACCCTTATTGGTTGCTAGACATAATTCATAGACAAGTCACATACTTGTTCATGGATCACAAATACAAAAAAAAATTGGAATGTTAGGATGTGGAATCAGAAACCAAGAATAAGGATGTTACATGTAAGAGGGAGCTAGCAGTTAGGAGACAGGTTCTGAGAGAAAGGACTGTGTGATCAGGTCAGATAAAGAAAACAAGTGGAATGCCTCTCATCAATGTGGTCATATCTTCTGGTCCTACCCATGCAGATCCCGAGGTACAAAGCCAGATCTCAGACTCAGAGTCCTCTGCTGCTGATGGGAGTGAACAGACAGATCAACAGCAGGGATCACCAGGAGGCGAGAATGAAGAGCCTTCTGATACTGCTGGGAATGAAGAGGATGATCAACAGCAGGAACAACCAGTAGAAAGTGTTCAAGAGCAACTTTCCCCTCCTCCTGAAAACTCACAAGGACCTGTTCAACAAGGAGTCCAGGAGCAGGTCTCCTGTCCTGCTCGGAGTCAGCAAGAACATTATCGACCTAGAGGCAACAGAAGGCTTTTTATCCCTCGTGGTGAAGAGAAAAGAAGATTTCCAAAGCTTAGAAAGCCAAAGAAGAAAGTTATTTATTAACCACGGAGTGAATTTTTTTAGGTAAGATGATTTTGAGGCTAATCATCTCAGGAATCTAGAGGTCAATGACAGGTATGAGCCAAATTTATTAAACATAAAACCCTCCCTCTGTATTTCTCAAACACACTGTCAAAATGAGTTAACTGAGAGCACATAAAAGTGAAAATATGCTTGTCCCTATTTCAAATCTCCTCATTCAGATAGTACAAAATGGTATATCTGTGATGGTATAGGACAGCCTTCGAGAAGCTTTCCAAGGCACATCTGGAGAATAGCTCCGCTGCTCCATTTTTCTCAGTAATTAACATTTGAGTTGGCTTAATTTATACAAGTACAGCAGCAATCTCATTTTGACCCTCTGTCTTCTGTGTTCAACCTCACTGACCTCTCATCTCAAGTGTGTACACTCTGCCTCACTCAGACAGAGATGCTCAGAACCATTGTCTCTAAGTGATACTTTATAGACACCTCTAACCTTGTTCACACTTTTCATACATTCTTCTAAATTTGTGTATACCCAAGGTCATCAGAATCTACCTTCCCGGTAGGGCACATGGTTGAATACAATGGTTATATATTAACTTCACATTCTTGTCCTTGAAAGCCACTACTTTTAATGCTTTGCAATCCTCTTAGAAATATTAGTTTATGTATGTGGGTTTATAATGTAGAATTCAACTTTAAATGAATGATACTCTATGCAGACCTTTAGGCTATTAATTTTAAAAAACCACATTTCTTAGAAAACTGCATCGCTTCATACAAGTACATGGATCTTTGTACAAGCAAACCAATGGCATGCTTTGCTGATGCTCTTGGTTTTGTGTTGCTGTTTGTGTACTCAGGAGTTTTTTTGGTGCAAATGCTGTAAACTACTCCATTGCATGCTCTGCCATGATTTCCTTATCCCTTGTTCAGTTAATAGATATTTAGGTTAGTTTTAGCTTTTCACTCAGCCAGGGTGCATTGCACAAAACACTACTTGAAATAAATCCTGGAACATTTCATCAGAACCAATGGATGAAAAAATCTAAGAACCCTCATTCACTTTCGTCTTGTAAGAAACAGCTTAGTTCTATTGTGTGCTGTCTCTGTGCCTGACAAGAGTAATCTCAAGGAAAACAAAAACAAAAACAAAAAAAAAAAACAAAAGAAAGAGGTGGAGGAGATGCAGACAAAGAAGGTTCACTCTAATGCCCCTCTCACTTCATTGGTACCAGTAGCAGCTGAAACTCTAGCCTGTCCCAATTTTTATATAACTTTCCTCCATTTTTCTCTTTCAGAGAGTGTCTAAGATTATGTCCTTCAGACACATAGGCCAATGAATTGGTGTTGATTGTCTGCTCTATCCCAATAAAATTTTCAGCATCCAATTTCTGCATGTTGTCTCTATTTTCAGTAAGCAGGGGGGAGGGATTTGAGGGCTGTGGCTACAAGATAAGAACATCTAGAAAAACACACCATGAACACTGACAAGGCTGATCATCATCATTTTTGTTCACAACACAGATAGAAAATGAAAATGCTGTCTCTTCCTTGGACTTGCAGTCCAAATTCAGGTTGTTAGATATGATTTTCTGGTCTCTTGCTGAGACTCTTTCTAGTTTAAGAGAAACTATATGTGAGGCAGTTTCAATCCCTGAGAAATTCTTAAAATTTCCCAGTTCAGCAGAATGGTGTCTGTGCTTCTAGCTCCAAGTTGAATTTCCTGTTCCAATATTTTGGATTTAAATTATGTATTTACTCATTTCTTAATAGTCCTAAAAATGTAGTCTTTATTCTATTCCAACCATTTCATATATGGTAAATGTCTCATTTTAAATTAGTTCTATTAATCTGAATGTGAATAAATTACAATAGAGCAGCATCTACTAATTATTGGACTCTCTTCATCTCCTCCTCTCTTTTTTATTTGCAATAAATGCATTTAGAAGAGACCAAAAGTGCTGGCCATTTATCCTGAAGGAGATCCTACAGTTTAGCTTTTTTTGCTGATGTCATCCTGTGGTGTAGATTGACATTTGTCATCGTGATGATGTCATTTTTTTTTTTTTTTTTTAGTTTCATTTGAGATAGGGTCTTGTGGAGGCCAGGCTGGTCTTAAGATCACTACGTAATTGTAAAAAACCAACTTTTTTCTTGTTTTTTTTCACCCTTTTCTTTTCCTCTCATAAAATGCATCCAGATCATAGGCCTCCCTCCATTCCCTCCTCCCAGTTCTCCACATTTCCATCACACCCTTTAACCCAGATCCACTGCTTTTCCCTTTTCCTTCAGAAAAGAGCAGGCCTCCCAGTAATATCAACTGAACACAGCATAACAAGATGCAATAAGACCAGACACAAACTCTCATATCAAGACTGGACTAAGAAATTGAGTGAAGAAAATGTTCCCATAGCAGACAAAAGAGTCCAAGACAACCTATCCACACTAGTAGGAGTCCCACAAAACCCCCTAGCTAAACAACCTCAAGATGTATGCAGAGGGCTTAGTGCAAACCCATGCAGGCTCTGTGAATGTTGTGTCAGTCTCTCTAAGTCCCTATGAATCCTGGTTGTTAATTCTGTGGGACATTTTCTTGTGGTCTCCTTGATCCATTTGGCTCCTACAATCCTTCCCCTCCCTCTTCTGCAGGATTCCCTGAGTGTTCCGCCTATGGTTTGGTTGGGGTCTCTGCATTAGCTCCCATCAGTTGCTGGATGAAGAATCTCCTATGGCCATTATGCTAGGATCCTGACTATGAGTATAGAAAAATATTATTAGGTTTCATTTCATTATTCTTTTTTTTTTCTTTTTTTGGCCAGGAGAGTTTAGTTCCATCCTAGGTCTCTAAGGAACCAAGAGCCTCTGGTTCTTGGGTCTCCAGACAATCTCAAGCCTAGTCTCTCTCTAGTGGTGTGGATCTTAAGTTGGACCAGTCAATGGTTGGCCAGTCCAAGTTCTGTGTGTCACCGTTACTCCAGCATATCTTGTAGGCAGGACAAATTTTAGGTGAATGTTTTATGGCTAGGTTGGTGTCCCATTCTCTCCACTGGAAGCCTTGGCTTCTATATAAGATGGCTGGTTCAGTCTCCATATCCCCCCTTACCAGTCTTTGCTAAAGTTGCCCTTGTAGATTCCAGGATATTCCCATTGCACTAGGTTTCTACCTTCCTCCCTCCCAAAAAATTCCCCAATTCCAATCATCTCTTCCAGTACTATGTCCCTCCATCCTTATCCCCCAACCTGATCCTTCTTCCCACCCCCACCTGCCACCAGAGTACTTGCAAAATCAATTCTATCAATTCCATCAATTCCCAGGGAGATCCATGCACCCACCCACCCACCGCCTTTGAGCTTTCCTTGTTACTTAGCCTCTCTGAGGTCTGTGTCCACATTTTATTGGGTTCTGGATTCTTGGATACAATTCTGCCAAAATTCATGGCTCTCCAAGTTTAATAGCAGGGTCGTTTCATAAGTTTTCTCTTTTGGGGGTTGATTCTATGTTCCTATTAATTCTGTACTTTCTTTTTTGTTTGTTTTTATTTTGTTCATTTTGCATCATGCACCCTGTTCTCTCTCATCGACCACCTCCCCTCAGACCTACCCTACACTACACCCTTGAAATCTCTTCCAAGATTTAAAAAAAAAAAAATCTTATGTGGATTCTGTAGTGTGTCTCAGTGTGTCCCACAATATTCCCTTTTGTCCACACTTTTTGCTTGCAAATATTTATTATAATGATTCCTTGGACTGTTACGAGGCCTCTGGCTTCTGCTACTTTGTCAGTACTAGAATTAGGGATTAAAAGCATGAAGGACATTTTCTGACCACTTGAAAACTTTTTGTGAGATGTGGCCCCAGCATAGCTGTGTGGAGCCAGCAGAGGGCAGGCCTTCAGCAGGCAGTAGGAGATTAAGACCTGGTGAAAAGTAGTTTGAACAGGAATTGAAAAGGATCTGTACAATGAGTTAGGAGGTGAGAATTTGACACTGAAACTTGATTCTGGATAGAAAAATAATATCCACATGTGAGGCAGTGCCAACACAATACATTAAAATATTACAGCATTGGGGAACATTTGTCATTTTCTAAACTCTAGTAACCTGTTATGGTACAATTTGGAGTCAAAAGAACAAGAGGTCATATTCACACAACTACACAAATGAACATGAAGGCCAATTAAATGAGTTCCTCTCACTAGTTGCAGGCCATATCATGACTGAAGTGTCCCTCCCTTTTTTTTTTTTTCTTGATGCTGGCTGTGTTGTTTTAGTTTGAGTTAAGTTCTCACTACATAGCCTTGGTTGACCTCGAACTCCACATATGTAGAGCACACTGAGATCTTACTAAGTATTGGAATTACATGCATGCAACACAAAGCATGAAATGTTCTTCCTCATTCTCATTCTCTCTTCCTCCCTCTCTCCCTCCTTCTCTTTGTAACTTTAGCTAAGAAAAGGAGTCTACTTTCAAACAGAGCCATTCTCAGAAATGAAGGGCTCTCACTCCACAAAAAGTGACCATGATGAAAAATATACCAAATGTCTAGTCTCAATTTCTTGTAGGGCATTAAATTGCTTCCCCTTCCTAACTACTGTTAATAGAGTGACAATGAACATGAGCAAATATCTGAGGAGTCGACATTGTGACCTTTAGGCATATGCCAACAAGTTGTGTAATTGGATCATATGGTAAATTTACTTTTAGATTTTCAAATTTCTCCATCCCATTTTCAAACATATTACACAAGTTTGCACACCCACCAAAGGTGAATGAGGGTTCCCTTTTCCAAACATCCTCTTCAGTATCTCTAGTCAACTCTTCTTGATCTTCACCATTATTACTGATGTAGATGAATCTCTAAGTACTTTGTAACTTGAAATTTGCTAACTTCTAAGAAAGTTGAACACTTTCTTTGATATTTGTTAGCCAGTTTTATTTCTTCTTCTTGAATCTTCTCTATAGATCCCTTGCTGGTTTTCATTTGAGCCACTTGCTTTCTTGGTTGATTGGTTGATTGTTTTGAGTTCCCTGTGTCTTCTGGATACTAATCTTCTACTACATGTATAGTTGGCAAAGATTCTCTCCCTCCCTAGTGGGCTTTAACTTTATTTGATTGGTTAATTCATTTGCTGAACGGGTTTTTAGTTTTATATGGTCCTCTTTGTTAATTATTAGCCTTAATTCCTGTGTGAATGGAGTCTTATTCAGAAAGTCATTTCCTACATTTATATATTGTAGGATATCTCCTATATTTTCTTCTAGTACTTTCAGAAGTTCAAGTGATCCATTTGGACTTGATTTCCTGTCAGGGTGGCAAATATGGATCTAATATCATTCTTCTGAATGTAGACATTCAATCTTCCCAACACCAATTGTGGAAGATGCTCTAATCCCTCCATTGCATGTTTTTGGCATCTTCATCAAATGTTACACAACTGTTAACTATGCACACTCATATGTCGGTCTCCTGTTTCATTCCATTGATCCATGTGTCTTTTTTTTTCTAATGCCATAGTTTTTAATACTACAGCTCTGTAACATGGCTTGAAATTTGATCATGTAATACCCCAAGCATTGATTTTTTTTTTCACAGACTAGTGTGATGATCCAGAGTGTTTTATTGCTTTATATGAATTTTGGTATTTTTGCTATTTATATGAAGAATCCCAGGAATATTTTAGGGGGATTACATTGAATCTCTAAATTTTGTTAGGATAGTTATTTTTGCCCTGTAAACTGCCTTGTGAAATTTCTTTTCTTCAGAGATTTGAAGTTTTCTGTGTAGAAGTTTTTCACATCTTTGGTTAGGTTTTTTTCATAGATATGTCTTGAGGCTACCATAAATAGGAGTGATTCTATGTTTGCTTTAGTATGTTTGTTATTAGTATATGGAAAGGGAACTGATTTTTTTTCTTTACTTGATTTTGAATCCTGCCACTTTGGTGAAAGTGGTGATCATTCCTCAAAGTTTAGCCAAGCAAATGGATAGACCTCAAAAATATTATACTGAGTGAAGTAACCCAGACCCAAGAGAGGACATGCTACATATTCTCTTATCTTTCTGGATCATAGCTGTGAATCTTTAGATTTTAATATATGACCTGGAGTAACCACAGAACCAGGGAAGTAAAAAGAACCAAGAGTGTGAGGGAGGAGAAGAAGTTCTAGAGAAGGCAGAAGTAGGATAAAGGTGCTATGGGGAAAAAAAGGGAAATTAACCGTGAAGGAGGGCAATGCAGAGGTAGTGGGAAGAAAAAGGATAAACAACACTGAATTTGTTTGAAAATCAATAGGGAAACATATATTTTATTTTTACTTACAAAACAATTGGGATAGATAAATGTGTATGTACCCAAACAAGTACTTGCTTAGTTTAAAGGTATTACACCATTTGTTGATAATGTGGGAACTGCTTCTATTGGTTTTTCCTTACTGAGGTGAGAACTGGTTACCCTCCATTCACAGGCCCATTCTCCATTGTGCACAGCTGGGAATAGCCTGGATGTCTGACTCCCTGCTGTTGGCCATTGTTCTTTGAATTCTGGGGAATCTTAACGTGTAGGTACATGGAAAATGTTCCCAAGTGTTTCTGGGTTCACTGTCTACTTGTTCAGTCAATTTTCAGTGATATTTTTAAATACTAAAGAAACAAGATTCAGTTGCCAGTGCCTTTTCATAATTCCATTGCATTAACTTTTAAAATAAAAAAAGCACTGTAGTTTGTATTTTACCTGATTTGACTAAATGAAAAAGTATTTCATATTCTTCAGTAACATAAATTAGACAATAGAAAAGTCTCTGTTTCTGATGAAAATATACAATTACTTTCCTCAGATTGGAAAAAAAAAAGAACATTCCTTCTTCCTTTTCTGTTTCAGAGGGTGCCTGAGAAGATTATGTCCTTCAGAACACTATACCAATGAGGCAGAGTTGACTGTCTACATGATCCTAATAAAATCTGCAGTATGTAATTTCTGAGTGTTGTCTGTCTTAGCAAGGGAAGGGAAAGAATCTGAGAGCTGTGGATACAACATAAGAACACCTAGAAAAACACACCATTGACATTGGGAAAGTTTTCTGTCTGATCACAAAGCAGATACCAAAAGAAAACATTCCATGCCCTTGTACCCCCATGCTTCCTTTGTGGGCATTGTATTGCAAATTCATACATAAAAAAATGATTTTCAGGTCTCTAGCTAGGACTCTTCCTACCTTAAAGGAAATAGAGAATATGTAATTGTGAGACAGTTGCAAAATCTAAGCAATTCCTGACGTTTCCCATTTCACCAACCTGGTTTCTATACCTCTAGCCCCAGTTTGCATTTTCTGTTCCATTTTACTGTATCTAATGTAAGTGTGCAATGATTTCTAACTAATAGTAAAAATATCACTAAAAGTCAGTATTCAATATTCAACTGTTTCATAAATACTAAATATTCTATTTTAAGCATCTATTGATATGAATCTGAATAAATTCCAATTGGCATCTCTTAGTTGCTGAGACCCTTCATACCTCCCTCTTTACTGGCAACTAATGCACTGAAAAGAGAACAAAACACCTCACCATCTGCATGAAGAATTTTCTACACTTTAGATTCTGCTTATGTGTTCTTAAGGGATTGTTACAGATGATTTGCCTCTTGAAAGAAATAAGGTTATAATAGTTTCATGTTTGGTTTTATGAATATATGATGGGTATTGTGTGTGTGAGTGTGTGTGTGTGTGTGTGTGTGTGTGTTTTCAAGTTATTTTTTTTTCTTTATTTTGCATCCTGATCACAGCTTCCCTTCCCTCCCCTCCTCCCAGTCCTTCCCTCTCCTCTCCTGTCCTGC
>CAJQZJ010035590.1:1048649-1072275 GCA_907164525.1 Lophiomys imhausi | reverse complement strand
TGAAGACAAAGATGCACGGTATTACATATGTACAGCAAAGGGCATAGATGCATCCCATATATGGTCTCTGGTTGACAGTTCAGGCTATGTGGGCCATTACGGGCTTAGGTTAGTTAATTCTGTAGGTTTTCTTCTGGTGTCCTTGACCTTTCTGACTCCTTCAATCCTTCCTTCTCCTCTTCCATAGAATTCACCATGCCACATACCCCAATGTTTGGCTGTGGGTTTCTGTATCTGTTTTCAACAGCAATGGTTGGAAACAGATGCTGTGCTAAGCCTCTCATAAGACCATTTTGTTGGGTACTTGCCTGCAAGTATAAGAGTATCATTAACAGGGTTGGGGTGGTCTCTCTAATGACATGCATCTCAAGCTGGGCCAGTCATTTGTTGGCCTTTCCCTCAATTTCTGCTCCATCCTTGCCCTTGCACATCTTGAGATTTTCTGGTTGGGTTGGTGTCCCTAACCCTTCATTGGAAGACCTTTCTCATTACAGGAGATGGCCCTTTCCCATGTGATATCCCACACTTCTACGAGTCTTAGCTACAGTCACCCTCATAGATCCCTTTTAGTTTGAAATTCTCTAGCTTCTACCAACATTGAACATTTTCTTCAATATTTATTAGCCATTTCTATTTATTCTTCTTGAATTCTCTCTATAGATCCCTTGCCAGTTTTCATTTGAGTCACTCACTTTCTTGGTTGGTTGTTTGTTTTGAGTTGTCTGTGTATTCTGGATATTAATCTCCTATCAGACGTATAGCTAGCAAAGATTCTCTCACACCCTGTGGGCTTTTATCTTTACTTGATTTAGTACTTCATTTGATGTACAGATTTTCAGTTTTATGTGGTTCTCTTTGCCAATCATTAGTTTTAATTCCTGTGTGAATGGACTCTTACTCAGAAAATCCTTCCCTACTCTTGTATCTTGTCGTGTGTTACCTATTTTCTTCTAGTAGTTTCAGGACTTCAGGTAATCCATTTGCAGCTGATTTTCTGGGTCTAAAATCATTCTTTTGCATGTGGACATTCAGTTTTTTCCAGTACCATTTGTTGAAGATGCTGTCTTCCCTGCACTGTATTTTTGGCATCTTTATGAAAATTTCACATGTCTGTAATGATGCACACTCATGTGTGGGTCTCTTGTACCATTCCATTGATTCTCTTGACTATTTTCACTAATACCATAGTTTTGAATACTATAGCTCTGTAAGATGGTTTGAAGTTTGATATTGTAAGCCCCCAGCATTATGTTTTTCTGAAAATAGCTTTGAAGTTCCAGGGCATTTTTTCACTATATATGAATATTAGGATTTTTAGACTATTTCTGTGAAGGATCTCATGGGTATTTTTGGTTGGGATTATATTGAATCTCTAAATTTTGTTACAATATCCATTTTTACAATGTTAAGTATACCAGACCATGATCGTGGAAGATCTTTCCATTTTCTAGTGCCTTTCTAAATCTTTTCTCTTCAGACTAACAGAATGGATATGAAAACAGGATCCATCATTCTGCTGCTTCCAGTAAACACACCTTAACCTCATGGACAGACATCACCTCAAAGTAATATATATATATATACATATATATGTATATATATATGTGTGTGTGTGTGTGTGTCTATATGCTATATATATATATATATATATAGCATAAGAAACAAGTTGGTGTAGCCACTTTAATATTCAACAAAGTAGACTTCAAAGTAAAACTAATCAGAAGACATAAAGAAGGATACTACATACTCATCAAAAGAAAAAATCCAGCAAGAGAATATTAAGTTTTAATATCTATCCACAAAACACAAGGAGACCCATGTAAATTAAAAGAAAAAACACTATGACAGCTAAATCAAATCTTGGTCCTCACACAGTGATAGTGGGAGATGTCAATACCTCACCCTTTGCCAATAGACAGGTTCTCAAGAAAAACACAAATAGAGAAATGCTGAAGGTAACAGAAGTTATAAAAAAAAAAGTACACCTAACATATATTATAAAACATTTCACCAAACACAAAACAATATACCTTTTCCTTTTTTTTCTTCTTTTTTTTTTTTTGGAAGTTTCTCCAAAACTGACCACTTACTCAGACCCAAAGCAAGTTTTAAAAGATACAAGAAAATTGAAATAACACCCTGCATCCTATCTGCCTGCCACAGATTAAATCTTGGTAACAATAACATAACAACAGAAAACCTAAAAATTCATGAAAACTAAACAACTCACCAATGAATTAAAATTGGGTTAAGAAAAATATTTAACAGTTTTTAGAATTGAATGAGAATGAATAAGCAAAGCTCTTTAAATCAACATGATCAATATACATATAAACTCACAGAGAATGAAGCAGCTTGCACAGAGCATGCACAGGTTGGCCCAAAATGGCATCCAGGAACTGAAAGAAGAGGGCACATGTCCCTATCCCTTACCCAGGAGCAATGTCCAACTGATAACCACTTTTAAATAAAAAAGTGATTGTCTTTTTTAGGAAACTAAAGGCTAACCTTTAGCTCCCTAAAAGAGAGTCTCACGGGGGAAACAAACTACTCTTAAGTATAGGTAGTCTACATACCCAACAATAAAATCTGTTCTATTTTTATTTTCTATTTATGACTGTAGTTGTAACCATGAATATGTAACGAAAAATACAAATCAAACACAAAATCAGTACTTCTTGGATAATCATTAGTCTCTCTTAGTTCTGTGAAACCTGATTGCAAGTCAGTCAGTGCTGCAAGATTCCCCTGACCATCATGCCTGACTCACTCATACCTCTCGGATTCCTTATCTCTTCTGCAGGCTGCCCTGCCAACAGAGGCCTGGGGAAGGCCCTCAGCATTGAAGCAGAGAATAATGGTCTCTAAGAAAGAAATATATCTCCCAGCAGTCAGCATAGCAGTTCCTCCTCCCTCCCCACTGTGCTGTGGTTTGCCCTACTGAGTCATGGAGATGAGAAGCGAGGCTCTTTGTGGGGATGAAGAGGTCTGAATTCCACCTAAACTCACTACATCACAACAAACAATAAGGGAAGAATGTAACACAACCTCCTCTGGGATGTAGGCTTTGACCCCAGATAGAGACTCAGCATCTTTGACAAGTGGGAGACATCCCAGCACATCTCCTTTTCTTGCTCTGGATACGTCAGAGTCAACCTGTTCCTCTCATTTGGAGGACATTCGGCCATCTTGCCAATCTTCTCTGGTGAAAGGTCAGACAGGGGCTGTCTACTTGACTTTAGGAATTCTAGTAAGCATACTCCAAAACCCAGGGAAGTTTTCCACAACAGTAAAAACAAGTCCCTAGGAGAGCCTTTGGGGACTGCCTTGCACAAAAGTTGCTTTCACTGACATCTGCCCTCCATCCCCTGGACTCCCCTTCTTGTTGCCTCAAAGCATTTACTTCCCCATGTTTGCCCCCAAAATGAAATGAGGCCCCATCAGGGCTGAGCCTTCAATCCCTTGAGCATACTTTACAGAAGGAGAAGACTAACATCTGCCACCTGTCCTCTAACTTGAACACACGTGATGAGGCATTTGAACAAATGAGAATACATGTAGAGAACAAATTCATACTACTTACAGAAGTAAATAGGGAGCATTTAACAGAGAATTTCAATATTGATCTATGAAGGATTCCTACAGGCAAAGAGCATGGAATGTTATCAGAGAACAAATTGGCTGCAAATAGAAATGAAGAGACAGCTAGCAATCCAAGAGCAGCTCTGTGTTCCCATCACGGATTTCTAGTCAAATGCAAAGTCACATTACAGAAAGATAAGGACAGTTGGGGGTGATGTCATTTAAAACATGACCTCCAAGGGCCTCTGTATATTCAACACTCAGCTTCCAGTCCTGAGGCTCAGCACACATTTGTGATAAGGTGAACTTGATCAACATTTCCTGTCTGAAATACTAAGCAGCAGAATATGGTCTAAACATATAAAATTACCACTCTGAAGGTGAAGATAATTTTTCAGATAATGATCATAAATATTTTGCACTTATTAGAAACTAACACATAACTGGGAAACAGAATTAACGTGGAAACTCGAAGGTCCTTGCTGCTTTGAGGACACTAGATGGTGTGGGACAATCACAAAGACTGAAAAGCACAATTTTTAACAACCTTTTGAAGACAGTATTATTAAACACTTGAAAGGGAACCAGAAGACTTTAGAGGGGTTATGGAGGGAATTAATTTTTTTTAATGTTTTACCAGAAAGTATCTATAAGAATAGCACAGGTGACAATGCTTTGAGCCTTCTAACTCAGTTCTATGCATATTGACATAGAAATTTTTATATAAAATGCTTCACACTAGTCAACACTTATGCTACAGATCTGAGAACAGATATTTCTTTCACTCCTCAGAGCTTGGCCATGCGGTTTCCAGTTATGTGTAAGGTAAGCAGAGGGAGGAAGGCCTTCTGCCAATGATTATTACTGTGGCCAACTCTAAGACAGAGTGCTTTGTTTAAGGCTAGTATTTCCTGGTAAGAGGAACATGACACTTATTGAAAGTTTTCATAAGTGACAGGAATCCAAAAAAAAAAGAGAAGGGGACACCTGTTCCCAAGTCTAGTGTATTTTGGACGATGTGACTCCTAATGTCCTCAAATTAAACCTTGGAATAAGGACTATCTTGGGCACTCACTGAAAATTCTAAACCCAGTTTTCACTAAAACATCCTGCCTTTGTCTCTGGCCTCCACATTTCTCATGAACTTTTGCTTATTTGTTCCTCTTCTCCCATCCCTGTCCAATTCTGAAAGCTCATTGAGTAGATTCTCTTCACTAGGTATTCTCTCTCGGGTGTCCATGTGGCAAATGCCTTACTTCAAACCCTGTGATAGGTAGATCTAGAGCGAACAAAATCTCTCTGAGGTTTGGCCCCTGCTCCCATTGGTTCGCCACTTGCTATGGTGAGGACTGGTTGCCCCTGCCTATGGGTCAATTCATTATTAATGTTGCTACCATTGCTTCTTATGCACAGATGGGAGCACACCAGGTTCCTGACTCCTTTCTTTTCACTGTCATACATTGGATCCAGGGTAATGGTAACATGTAGGTTCAATGAAAAAGTTCCCAAGAGTTTCTGGGTTTGCTGCTGGTTTATCAGTCAGTTTTAGGTGATATTTTTAAATACAAGGTTGTTTCCTGTGTCTTTTCATAATTTCACGGTATTAACTTTTACAATTGATCACTTCAGTACAGTTTGTGTTTTACCAATTTAACTAAACAGAAGCACTTTTTTATCTTCAGTTGAACAAATGATGCAACTAAAATCTATGTTTCTGATAAAAATACAGAATTATTTTCCTCACATAGAAAAAAACTGTGTGTGAAAGGATGGAACATATAATTGTACATGTATGCTGTATGGAAATTATGAAAAGCTAATTTTTAAATGAGTAGCCTCCAGGAGAATTGGAGGTTTAAAAGCATTTAATCTTTTTTTTAACATGGTGTGTTTTTTATCATTTGAAGATTGAACACCAGAAGCTTAAGAACATTTAGATACAGGGTGATGTCGAGTTTGACAAGGAACTTGAAATTATAGTGAAAGGGAAAGATGTATGAGACCATACAAAGATATAAATCTTCACAGGGAAAATAAGTAAGTCCAATGAATACAAAAAATGTGAACTAGAGAAAACAGGAAATTAAAACAGACATTTGACACATTTTGCATCATCATCACTGTTTTGTGGACTGAGAGCAATTCAGTTCTGAGAATGGCTCTTTCTGGAAGGAGACTCCTTTTCTTAGTTAAAGTTACAAAGAGAAGGATGGAGAGATGGAAGGAAAGCAAGAGAGAATGAAAGGGAAGAAAAATATGCATATCAGGCTTTGTGTTGTGTGCATGTAATCCCAATACTCAGGGAGTTCAAGGTCGACCAGGGCTATGTAGTGAGACCCTGACTCAAAACAACACAAACAACAACAAACAATGAGAGGGAAACTTTAATCATGATACGATCTAGTTAGAGGAACTGATTTAATTGGCCTTACTACTCATTTGTTTGTTTATGTGAATATGATCTTTTGCTCTGATGACTCCTAATTGTACCATAACGGGTTACTGAAGCTCAAAAAACGATCACATACCATCCCTAATGCTGTAATATTGCAATGAATTGTGTTAGCACTGCCTCATGTGTGGGTATTATTTCTCTATCCAGAATCAAATTTCAGAGTGAAATTCTCACCCCCTAAATAATTGCACAGGCCTTTTGCAATTTCTGTTCAAACTATTTCTCACAAGGGCTGAACTGGCTACTGCCTGCTGAAGGCCTGCCCTCTGCTGGTTGCACACAGTTATGCTGGGGCTACATCTCACAAAACAAAACAAAAAACAGTTTTCAAGAGATCAAAAAAATGTCTCTCATATTTTCAGTCTTTTAAGAATCACCACAGAATTAATAAGAACAAGAAATCAACCCCAAAAGAAAAAAAAAACTTAGGGTTTTTTGTTTTTGTTTTTGTTTTGTTTTGTTTTGTTTTTCCCAGATGGCAGCACACTGTCTACACTGTATACCAGTAACAGGAGCTCAGTAACTGTAAGAAGGAGAGAACACACCACTGACCCTGAAACACTCATGTCTGTGTTTTCCCCACTGCAAGGAGGACCCCCCAGATTACAGCCATACATGGAATCCAGCCAGTGGCTGCTCAGACTTTCCCACCTTATCAAGATCAGACCCTGGCTTCCAGTGATGAAGAACCCCAGCATATAGCTGCCAGGCACTTCTTCTGAGAGGTCACCCTATGAGTTCCAAGGTCATTTGCCCTGGTCCAGGCGCTTAGTGCATCCAGGGAGAGCTCCTCAGAAAGGTCTCCCTCTCAGCCACAGAGATACTCCCTCTGGCCTCCAGGCACTTTCAGCCACCTGGATCAAACTGTCACATAGCACCAAAGACACTCAGGCAGGTTTCTGATCTCCAGATGCCTCAGTACCCCGAAGGAGAGCTCATTGGAGAGGCCTTCCTCCAAGCCACAGAGACATTCCCCCAAGTCTCTGGCTGCCAGGTGTTTCTGGCAACTCAGTCAACCAACTAGTGGAAGAGACACCTCAGTCAGGCTTCTGGTCACCAGGTGACTCTGCACCCCCAGGAGAGCTTCTCTTAGAGTTATGAGTTCCAGGGATTTTTTTTCCAGGACTCTGGCCACCAGGTGTATCTCTGAGAGAGCTTCTCCTAAAGGGCACCTGCTGAGCCCCAGGGACACTCGTCCTCGGCTTCAGGCCTCCAGGCACTTCCTACATTCAGAGATGGCTTCTGTGAGGGGTTCTCCTCTGAATCTCAGGGACTCTTGCACTGGCTTCTGGCCTCTAGATACCTCCTATATTTCTGGAAGAGCTTCTGACAAAGTGTCTCTAAGAGGTTATCCCTTAGAGTCCCCGGAAAGCAGGACTCCATATTTGGCCTGCAGGTGCTTCCTGCTTCTTCAAGAGGTTGTCTCCTCTGCTACAACCTTCAGTCTGCAGCTCTACAAACCTTCTCGACTCTCTGGATCTGAGGATCATACAGAATCATACAGGAACATCCAGGCTCAAGACCAGGACTCTTTCCAGGGCAACAAATCTACTGGGCACCAGGAACAGCCATTCAATGACAGGAATAACCAGATGGCTAAAGGCCAACAAAAGAACACAAACAACAAAAACCAGGACAGTATGATACCACCAGAACCCAGCTATCCTAGTAAAGCAAGCCCTAACCATCCTAACACAGCAGAAGCACTAGAAAATGATGACAGATCAATACTTATAAAAATGATTGAGGCCTTAAAAGAAGAAAATAAAGTCATCGAAGCCCCTCCCATCTCCACAGCCTGGGTCGCTTGCTGTTCAAGTTCTCCACCGTCCATTCGCCGCCGCTGCGGCCGCCAAAATCCCCACAGGTGTGCCTTCATGTTCAAGTGCTGCCACAGCAGCAACTGAAGACACCAGCAGACACGAAATCAAGTAGATGAGGTGAATGACATCATGAGAATCAATGTGGATAAGGTGTTAAAGAGAGACCAGAGCTGTCGGAGCTGGATGACCACACAAACGCACTGCAGGCAGGGGCTTCTCAGTTTGAAACAAGTGCTTCCAAGGTGAAGAGAAAGTATTGGTGGAAGAACTGCAAGACGTGGACAATAGGGATCAGTATCCTGGTGATTGTTGTCTCATCATTATTGTGTGGTGTGTCTCTTAATGAAGAATCGGCGAAATGGAAGCACGCTGTTCAGGACCGTCTTCAAGACTTTCTACTTAGAATCTGCTGTATTATCTATCAAGCTTACCTACTATCTTTTCCAAATGAATATTTTTTTTTAGGTTACATAAAATTTAGTGCCTAGATAACATGCCTTTGTTTTTAATATATACCCCATATCTGACACCATCTTCAAAACCACATTTTAAACCTTTCAGGTAATTAGATTCCCAGCTTACACCTTCTGAGAGAACACTACTGCCTAACACACATCAGTGGCAATAACAACAGGGTGTGCCTTATTTGATAACTAGGCTCCTTTCCATTAATAAAACCCTCCTTCTTGTAAGCACTACTGACTCCAGTGTATTTAAGATGCTGGTGAAGAGCTTGCGCTCTTACAGTAGATGTGAAGATGTTTACTTTCTTGTTCTTGTGTATCATTTCTAAAATAGCATTTTAATCAGAAATAACCCTTTTTTAAAGTTTTTATAGAATTATGATCAAAGTTTCCATTTTGCCAAAAGTTAAATACAAATAAAATGTCCGTAAGTTTTCTCTTAATAGGTAAATTCAAATAAGTGCCAAATGTAACTCAATGTGCCCTTCAAGAAAAATTGTTATTATTGTGTGAGCCTTCAACATCTGGACAGTGCTTCCTGTGAAATGCCGCAGATAATGCTACTCATTCTGACTTGGCTCCTTTCATAGAGCTGTAGCAATGAGCTCAAGCCACACCTGTAGACAAGACATTTAGCCAGCAGTTCACAGACTGAAATAGGCTGTGGCCACTAGAGTGATGTGAGCAGCACCTCCGCAACCTCACAAAAGGGTGAGTCTGTACAGACAGAGCTCTGGAAGACTATTTACTGCTTTTATTAATCCTCTGTATTATGCTTGAGCTGAGGCACTGGTCACTCCTAAAGGATAGCCAACCAGAAGCCTATTGCTCTTAGGATGTAGCTACCTCCATCTGAGACCCTTTTGTTGTGTGTATGAAGCATCCATCGAGGTGTGGCTCAAGGATGAGAGTTCATGGATGAAAATGAGGAAGCGGTGAAGGAGAAGCAGGGGCTTTACTGCTTCCCTGTGCCAATGCCACTGGAATGTCTTGAAATCTGTGTTTGTGTGCAAAGCAGCATCAGTCAAGATGGTATAGAATCTGGTTCTAGTTTTTCATCTGTCCTCTGACATTATTGAAACAATACATGTGCTAAAGACATGCCCCTCTATGGGGAAACAGCATCAGCCTAGGACCTCAGTCCTGGGCTGACCTCACAACCTTGATGCTGTCTCCTCTGTACTCCGTCCCATGTAACTCATCGTCCCATGTAACTCACTGGCTCCTATGTTAACACAGTAATACATTGATTGTCTGTGCATTTAGCTGGGAGCTTTCCCACTGTGATGACCTGAAAGTTGTTTATTCAGAAGAAAAAAAAGGAAAAGAAAATAAATCCCTTAAAGAATTTAATGAGGGGGGGCAAGATGGCAGCAATCAAGTCAGACACATTTTGATCATCAGGAAGACCGATTGGACAACTGCAGAAATATACGCCTGCTAAATGGCAGTTTGTGAGGCACAAGCCTATCTGGGCTTGCACAGCAAAGCCAGGGACAATAAAGACCTTGGTACTGGAAATATAGACCCTGGAGGATCAGAGTCGTGGACACAGGACACAGAGCACTTCCTGCCAGGAGACTACACTCCCCACCACAGTGGAAGAGATGGTATATCGGATCCTTTCAGGATGCCAGCTGATAGTTTTAACCTCCAAACAGAGGAAATCCTCAGTTTCCTGTACTCACAGTATCTGTGCAGGTGTTCAGACACTCCAGAGACCAGCAGAGCCACTACGGTAAGACAGAGGGCAATTCTCCCTGGGATATTCAGTATGGCGGCGTCTGGCTGACCCGTAACTGTGGGATCCAGCTGGCAGGTGCTGAGCTTCCCTGAGCCCAAGCGCACTGTGGGCAGATATGGAATACAAATTGGAACTCCCTGCCCCCCGCACCTGACTACAGGTGTTCTGTTGTAAGCCCCTGCCGACCCAGGCAGGTTTCTCTGGAACACTGCAATTCAGGGAGAAGGCTGAGACTCCCTGAGTGAGCTCCATATTGGATCTCTCTGCCCCTGCTCACTTCAGCAGGATGCTCAGTCTACAGCTTCAGTCTAGTGCATCTAGGTCTCTGCCCAGAGCAGTGAAACAGTCCTGGACTAGGACATGCTACCCAGGGGGCAGGCAGTTCTCAACCACAGAACTTCTGACAGAGAGACACAGGCTGATCCTGGGACCATCCTAAGTTTAGCTTGGGAGCACCATACCCACAGTCCTGACACCCTAGCTACAGGGAATCTATTAGAAGCCCCACCAACCCAGACAGGCTACACTGGAACACAGCACCTCTGACAGGGAGAAGGCCACTGAGATCCCCCCTGAGTCCAAATGCTGTAGATACTTTGTGAACTCACTGCCCACACCCACTTTGGGAGGGCTCCCAGTATACCGCCTCAGTTTACAGCATCTAGATCTCGGTCTGGAGCAGTAAAGCACTTTCGAACTATTGCATGTGGCCCGAGCAGATGGGCCGCACTGACCCAAACAACATCTGACTGAGAGGCACAGGTTGATCTTGAAATCCCCTGGAGAAGAGCATGGAAGGACCACAACCACAGTCCTGACACCCTAGCTACAGGGAATCTGTCAGAAGCCACGTTGGTGCAGGCAGGCTACACTGGAGCATAGTGATTCTGGCTGGGAAAAGGCAGCTGAGCATACCTGAATCCAAGCACTATGGACAAGGTGTAAATTCCACATCAGAATTCCCTGACTGCACCTGCCTTGCCCCTCAGCTGAATATATCCAAGCTACAACACAGAGAGCTTTGACTTGGGAGCAGTGAAACAACTCCAAATCATTGCTCATTTCCTGAGTGACATGGGCTGCACCAGATCACAGTGCTTCTGGCTATAAGGTGCACATTGAACCTGAGAACCCCCTGAGAGCAGCTTGGGAGGACCACGATCACGGTCCTGATGCATGACCTGTAGGGGAGCTGCAGCTCCAGCATACAGCCTGTGCCCTGCCAACCCACACCGACATCACTAAGAAGACCAGCTGGATCTCAGAAACCTGCAGGCAGGAATAAAACATCCCACCACAACCTCTGACTTGAGTTCCCAATTGGGACACAACAGGAAGGGGTGAGCTCTGAGAGACACACTGAGAACCAGTCCCCACACAAGTCCCCATCAAGCCTGTGGACAGCTAAAGATCACCAAGTTATATGGCCTCTACACCAAAGCTCCCTTCTTGGCACCAAGCCGAGAAGGCACCAGGAGCAAACAGCTAAGAACAACCAGATGGCTAAAGGCCAGCAAAAGAACAGAACTGACAAAAATCAGGGAAATATGACTCCAGCAAAATTCAACTATGCTAGTACAGCAAGCTCTGACCATCCCACCACAGCTGAAACACATGAAAATGATGACAAATCTATACTTTATAAAGTGATAGAGTCATTACAAGAAGAAATTAAATCTCTGAAAGAATTTAAAGAATCCTCAATTTTACAAACAAAACCAATGGAGAATACCATTAGAGACCTCCAAGCCAACTCAGCCCAACACAAACAGGAAAGAGACAGGGCAATGAAAGATTCAAAATATTTGAAAGATTTGTAGACAAAGGCAAGCAAATTGGAGCAGGAAACATAAAAAATGAGTAAAATTGTTCAAGTCTTGAAATTAGAAGTGGAAGCAATAAGGAAAACACAAGCAGAGATTATCTTGGAGGTGGAAAATCAAGGGAAGAGAACAGGAACTACAGGCATGAGAATCAAAAATAGGAATCAAGAAATGGAAGACAGAATCTCAGGCATGGAAGATTCGATTGAAGAAATCAGTACAACAACCAAAGAGAATAAGAAATCTAAAAAAGTTCTCACCCACAACATCCAAGAAATTAAGGACTCATTGAAAAGACAGAATCCAAGATGGTGGCAGCCCACGCAGATGCATTTTGAACTTGGGGAAAACAGCCATTAAACCACAGAGTTGTAAGATGCTGTGCAAAAATCTGAGTGACTAGACCCACCAGAGTGTCACCCAGCTCCCAAGAGACCATTAAAAGTCCCTGGGCAAGGCTCTCCCCCTGCCTCTCTCAAACACGGAAGCCACTGAACCTGGGAATTGGGAACCCATTCAGGAGAGATGCCTGGTAAGACCAACTCTAATACCCAGTGGACAGATTTGGACCCCACACGGGATCACTCACTAGCCTACTGAGCCCCCACACCCCACGCAGGCATTCCAGCTATTTAGCGAAAGGTTGCGGACCCGTGGGAGTGCCATACGCTCTTAGCAGTGGCGGAGGTGGCTGTGGTGGTGGCAGCGGCTGTGATGCACATGGCGGCAGTGGTGCACACGGCAGCAGCTATGGTGGCTGCGGTGGCAGCCCATGGCAGAGGTGCACGGCAGAGGTACACAGAGGCTGAGGGTTCCAAAGCGTGGAGGCCAGCAGCCAGGGGGCCCACAGCTGTATTCTGGAAAGCCCAGACATATCAGGCATGGAGTCGGGTCCTCTCAGACTCCTTGGGGGACCTCCAGAGTCCACAGAATCTGTGCCTGGGCACACAGGACCATACCACCAGAGCCACTGCAGGCTGAACACTCAGTGTGCAACATAGAGAGGTCTGACTTGGGAGCAGTGAAACAATCCCAGGTCATCCCTCATTACCTGGGAATAGGCTGCACCAGCTCACAGTGCTTCTGACTATTAGATGCACAGTGACCCTGAGATCCCCCTGAAGCAGTGACAGATTGCCAAGTAATTCAACAGCTACACCAAAGGGCCCCCTTTGTATCCAAGCCCTGAAGACAAGAGGAGCAGACAGCTAGGAACATCCAAATGGCCAAAGGTCCAAGAAAAAACAGAAATCAGGGAAACATGACTCCAACAAAACACAACTATGCTAGTTCATCCAATCCTGACGACCTCACCACAGCAGAAACGCATAAAAACGATGACAATTCTACATTATGGAAAGTGACAGAGTCCCTTCAAGAAGAACTTAAATCTATGAAGGAATTCAAAGAAGCCACAATTTCACAAGTGAAAGCAATGGATAATACCATTAGAGAGCTCCAAGCCAAGGTGGCTCAACTTGAACAGGAAAAAGACAGGGCAATGAAAGATTTCCAGGCAAAGACAAGCAAATTGGAGCAGGAAATGTACAAAACGAATAAAACCATTCAAGACATGAAAATGGAAATGGAAACAATAAAGAAAACACAGTCAGAGTTAAAAGTGGAAATGGAGAATCAAGGGAAGAGAACAGGAGCTACGGATATGAGTATCAAAAATAGGTTGCAAGAGATGGAAGACAGGATCTCAGGCATGGAAGATTCGATGGAAGAAATCAGTACAACATCCAAAGAAAATGAGAAAGCTAAAAATTCTCTCACCCACAACATCCAAGAAATCAAGGACTCAATGAAAAGATGGAACCTAAGAATTATAGGCATAGAGGAAAGAGAAGACTCCCGACTCCAAGGTCCAGGAAATATCTTCAACAAAATCATAGAAGAAAACTTCCCAAACCTAAAGAAAGAGATGCCAATAAAAATCCAAGAGGCTTACAGAACACCAAACAGATTAGATCAGAAAAGAAACTCCTCTCACCACATAATAATTGAAACTCCAAATGTACAGAACAAAGAAAGAATATTAAAAGCTGTAAGAGAAAAAGGTCAAGTCACATACAATGACAGACCCATCAGAATTACACCTGACTTCTCCTCGGAAACTTTAAAAGCTAGAAGGGCCTGGACAGATGTCCTACAAGCCCTGAGAGAACATTAGGTGCCCAGCCAGACTACTATACCCAGCAAAACTCTCTATCAACATAGATGGAAAAACAAGATATTCCATGACAAAATCAAATTTAAACAATATCTACCCACAAACCCAGCCCTACAGAAGATCCTAGAAGGAAAATTCCAACCCAGAGAAGATAACTACACCCAAGAAAACAGAGGAAATAGAAACCTCCACAGCAACTAAACCAAAAGAGACACAGATGACCACCTACAAACAATATAAAAATACCTGGGGGTAACTCTAACCAAGCAAGTAAAGGACCTGTACAACAAGAACTTCAGGTCCTTGAAGAAAGAAATGGAAGAGGCCTTTAGAAGATGGAAAGATCTCCCATGCTCATGGATATGTAGGATCAACATAATAAAAATGGCCATCCAACCAAAAGCAATATATAGATTCAATGCAATTCCGATCAAAATACCAACACAATTCTTTATAGACCTGGAAAGAGCTATTCTCAATATCATATGGAACAACAAAAAACTCAGAATAGCTAAATCAATCCTGTACAATAAAACAAAACATCTGGAGGTATAACCATCCCAGATTACAAGCTGTACTACAGAGCAATAGTAGTAAAAAACAGCATGGTATTGGTATAGAAACAGACCAGTAGATCAATGGAATCAAATTGAAGACCAAGAAATGGACCCACACACCTATGGTCACCTAATTTTTGACAAAGAAGCCAAAACTGCACAATAGAAAAAAGATAGCATCTTCAACAAATGGTGCTGGTCCAACTGGATGTCCACTTGTAAAAGAATGAAATTAGGCCCATACTTATCACCTTGTACAAAACTGAAGTCCAAGTGGATCAAAGACTTTAACATAAGACTGGTCACACTAAATCCACTAGAAGAAAAAGTGGGAGAAACCCTCGAACTCATTGGCACTGGTGACAACTTCCTGAATAGAACACCAACCGCTCAGGACCTGAGACCAACAATCAATAAATGGAACCTCATGAAACTGAAAAGCTTCTGTAAGGCAAAAGACACTGTCATTCAAACAAAACGGCAGCCTACATACCGGGAGAAAATCTTCACCAACCCCACATCTGACAGAGGGCTGATATCCAAAATCTACAAAGAACTCAAGAAATTAAATGCCAAGAAACCAAATAATCCAATCAAAAAATGGGGGATGGAGCTAAATAAAGAATTCACAAAGGAGGAATCCCTAATGGCCGAGAGACACTTGAAGAAATGCTCAACATCCTTAATCATCAGAGAAATGCAACTCAAGACGTCTCTGAGATTCCATCTCACACCTGTCAGAATGGCTAAGATCAAAAGCTCAAGTCACCAGCACATGCTGGTGAATGTGTGGAGAAAGGGGAACCCTCCTCCATTGCTGGTGGTAGTGCGGGCTTGTGCAACCACTATGGACGTCATAGTGTTTCTAAAGTATGGCGATACCTTAGAAAACTTGGAATAGCTTTGCCTCAGGACCCAGCCATACCACTTCTGGTTATACATCCAAATGACTTCTCACAGAATCATAAGGAAATTTCCTCATCTATGTTCATAGCAGCCTTTTTTGTAATAGTTAGAAACTGGAAACAACCCAGATGTCCCTCAACTGAAGAATGTATTAAAAAACAGTGGTACATCTACACAATGGAATATTACTCAGCTATCAGAAACAACGAAATTATGCAATTTGCAGCCAAATGGATGGAACTAGAAAAGCTCATCCTGAGTGAGCTAACCCAAACTCAGAAGGATGCACATGGCATCTATTCACTTGTAGTAGGATTTTAGCTATATAGTACAGGATATCTGTACTACAACCAATGCACCAAAGGGAACATGGACATAGACTTTTTTTGTTAGTTTGTTTTTGTTTGTTTGTTTGTTTGTTGTTTTGTTTTTTAGTTTTCCCTCCCTGGCAATGAGACACTTTTCACTGGCGGTACTGCCTTGTAGGCCCCCAGTATATGAGGAGGCTCATGGCCCTCATATGACTTCTGAACTGGGGCGAGGGTCTGTTATGTAGGGACACTCCACTCCAGAGGAGCAGGATGGAAGGGTTAGGGGGTAGAGGATGGGAGGGTGGGGCTGGGAAGGGGGGAAAAGAGGAAACTATGATGGAGATGTAACCTGAAGCAACATATAAATAAATTTATTTATTTTTAAAAAAGAAAAGACAGAACCTAAGAATTATAGGCATAGAGGAAAGAGAAGACTCTCAACTCCAAGGTCCAGGAAACATCTTCAACCAAATCATAGAAGAAAACTTCCCAAACCTGAAGAAAGGGAAAAATTCCAGTAAAATTCCAAGAGGCTTACAGAACACCAAACAGATTAGATCAGAAAAGAAACTCCTCTCGCCACATAATAATTGAAACTCCAAATTTACAGATCAAAGAAAAAAATATTAAAAGCTGTAAGAGAAAAAAGTCAAATAAAGTATAATGGCAGACCCATCAGAATTACACCTGACTTCTCCTCAGGAACTTTAAGAGCCAAAAGGGCCTTGGCAGATGTCCTACAAGCCCTAAGAGAACATAGTTGCCTGGCTAGTCTACTATACCCAGCAAAACTCTCTATCAACATAGATGGAGAAAACAAGATATTCCATAACAAAACCAAATTTGAACAGTACCTACCCACAAATCCAGCCCTACGGAAGATCCTAGAGGGAAAATTCCAACCCAGAGAAGAAGCCTGTGGAGAGCTACAGATCACCAAGTTATACAGCCTCTACCCCAAAGCCCAAAAGGAACCAGGAACAAACAGCTAAGAACAACCAGATGGCTAAAAGCCATTAAAGGCAAAGAAGATATCTGCACCCAAGAAAACAGAGGAAATAAAAAACTCCACTGCAGCTAAACCAAAAGAAACACACAACCACCACCTACACCAAAATAACAGGAAATAACAACCTTTGGTCATTAATGTCCATCAACATCAATGGACTCAACTCTCCAATAAAAAGACACAGGCTTACAGAATGGATCCGTAAACAAGACCCATCATTTTGCTGCACACAAGAAATGTATCTCACAAAGGTATACACTACCTCAGAGTAAAGGGATGGGAAAAGGTTTTCCAAGCAGATGGGCCAGGAAACAAGCTGGAGTAGCCATCCTAATATCAAAATAAAATAGACTTTCAACTGAAGTTAATCAAAAAAGATAGGGAAGGGTACTACATACTTGTTAAAGGAAAAATTCATCAACATGACATCTCAATACTGAATATCTATGCCCCAAATACAAGGGCACCCATATTTGTAAAAAAAAAAAAAAAAAAACTCTTCTAAAGCTTAAACCTCACATTGATCCCCACACATTAGTAGTGGGAGACTTCAACACCCCACTCACAACAATGGACAGGTGATTTAGACAGAAACCAAATAGAGAAATAATGAGCCTAACAGAGGTCATGAACCAAATGGACCTAACAGATATCTACAGAACGTTTCACCCAAACACAAAAGAATACACCTTCTTTATAGCATCCCACAGAACCTTCTCCAAAATCGACCATATAGTTGGACACAAAGATAGTCTCAACAGACACAATAAAATTGAAATAACCCCTTGTATTTTATCAGACCACCATGGATTAAAGCTAGACTTCAACAACAATAGAAATAACAGAAAGCCTACACATTCCTAGAAACTGAACAACTCTTTATTAAATGACTACTGGGTCAGGGAAGAAATAAAGAAGGAAATCAAAGACTAGGTGAAACAAGGAGATACCCTATTTAAGGACAAAGTGGGTGGAGCCCAAGAATTCCCTTGTTAGAGAGTTCCCAGACTAGAGATGACAAGATGCAAGGCAGTTGGTATCATCTGATGGAGAAAATGCTGGTGGACTGAAAAGATGATCTCAAACAGAGCTGAAAATTTACGGCCAGCTCTCCCTGAGGCAGAAAGAAGCTGGTGAGCAGAGAAGGCCTCAGCAAAGCAGCAAAAAGCCCAAGGACTAAACCCTGTGGCACAGCTTTTGCCTAGAGGGGTTGGACCAGTTCAAACAGTGACCTGAATGGAACTTTGGCCAGCTTCAAGGACTGAGGCAGAGTGGCTGAGTGGCTAATACAAATTGAATAAGTTGGCATACAGACAGCTGAGACCTCTCACAGAGAAGAAAGCCTCAAGCCTCATTTAAACTGAAGCTGCCATAGCCAATTTACCCAATTTACCTACGTCTGAGATATTCCTGAAGAAAGACTGTTGACTAAGTGCCTTAAAGGATTTACTCCTGAGGTGTTCCTGATAACTGAGGACCTTTTCCCCAAGACTGTATCCTTCTAAAAGGTTATTAGTTCTTAGATAATAGTTGTTATAGTTATTAACAGGTTTAGTTGTTAGGTAACTGGGGTTATAGTCATTCTTAGGGTTAGTAGTTAGGTAATTATTTATATTTGTTGTAAGTGCATATAGTTATTAATAAATACATATTGGATAATTTAAAAGATTCATCTTCACAACTTCCTCAGAATCTACCTCACTAGGAAGGCACATGACTAAATATTATAGTTATATATTATTTTAAGTTCACATTCTTGTCCTTGAAAGTCACTAGTTTTAATCCTTTGCAACCTTCTTAGAAATATTAGTTTGTGTACCTTGACTTATATGATATAAAATTGAACTTTACATGAATGTTATTCTATGCAGATCTTTAGGCTGTTCATTCGAAGAACAACATTTCTTAGAAAACTGCATTGCTTCATGCAACCACATAGATCTCCCAATGGCATGCTTTGCTGATGCTCAGTTTTGTTTTTCTGTTTGTGTACTAAGGAGTTTTGGGGTGCAAATGCTGCACACTATTCCATTGCATGCTCTGTCATGGTCTCCTTACCCCTTGTTCAGTTAGTAGATATTTAGGTTAGTTTTAGCTTCTCAGTCAGTTAGGGTGCATTGCAGTGAACATCACTGGAAATATATCCTGGAACATTTTAAATCAGAACCAATGGATGAACAATCAAAGAATCCTCATTCACTTTCATCTTGTGAGAAGCAGCTTATTTCTGTTGTGTGCTCTGTGCCTGACAAGAGTAAAACTGAGAAAAAGAGGAAGGAAAGGGGTGGAGGAGATTGGAACAAAAAAAGTTCACTCTCAGACCCCTCTCTCTTTAGTGGTATCAGTGGAAGTTGAAACTCCAGCATGTCCTAATTCTTCAATTACTTTCCTCCATTTTTCTCTTTCAGAGAGTGCCTGAGAAGATTATGTCCTGCAAACACTAAGGACAATGAATCAGTGTTGACTGTCTACACTATCCCAATAAATAATTCAGCATGCTATTTCTGAGTGTTGTCTGTATTTCTCATTAAGGGAAAGGAAGAATTTGAGAGCTGTGGCCACAACATAAGACTATCTAGGAAAACACACCAGGAAAATTGGAAAAGATTCCCATCTTTTTGTCCACAACACAGATAGAAAACGAAAACACCATATGCCCCATACTTTCATGTTTCTTCCTTGGACTCTGTAGTACAAATTCATGCTGTAAGATATGATTTTCAGGTCTCTTGCTGGGACTCATTCTAGTTTAAAGGAAACTGGAAAGATGTAAATGTGAGGCAGTTTCAAAACCTGAGCAACAGTTCTTAAAATTCCCCAGCTTACCAGTCTCTGCATCAGCTCCCATCAGTTGTCAGATGAGGCCTCTCTGATGACCATGATGCTAGGATCCTGTCTGTGAGTGTAGCAGAATATTATTAGGAATCATTTCATCACTTTTCCCCCAGTAGTCTTTGGTTTCTGGCCTATCTAGCTTGTGGTTCTTGGCCCTCCAGGCATTCTCATGCATGGGCTCTCCCTGGTGACATGGGTCTTAAGTTGGATCAGTCATTGGTTGGCAGTCGAACTTTTTGCCACTGTTACTCCAGCCCATATTTTGCAGACAGAACAAATTTTAGGTTGCAATTTTTGTGACTAGTTTGGTGTTCTGGTCCCTTCAGTGGAGGCCTTTACTTATTACAGAATATGGCCTGTTCAGGTTCTATATTCTCCGTTACTAGGAGTCTTTGCTAAGGTCATTGTAGATTCCATAGAGTTTCAAATGCACTAGTTTTATGACTCGCCCTGAAAAGTTCCCTAATTCCAGACTTCTCTCCCAGTACTATCTCCTTCCTTCCATCTCCCCTGACCTGATCCCTCTTGTTCCCATCTCTACCTGCTCCCAGTCCACCCGTGAAATCAATTCTATTTCCCCTTCCTGGGATCCATGTTTTCCCCCTTGAACCTTCACTGTTACTTAGCCTCTCTGAGATCTGTGTTCACATATTACTGGGTTCTGGATTATTGGATACAATTCTACTAAAAATAATGGCTCTCCAAATAATATCAGGGTTGTTTCATAAGTTTTCTCTTTTGGGGATTGATTCTGTGTTCTTCTTAGTTCTGTGGATTCTTATAAGATGGAAATTATGACAGACATCTTGTGACCTTGAAAACAATTCTTTTGTGAGATATGGCCCCAGCAGAACTGTGTGCAGCCAGCAGAGGGCAGGCCTTCAGCAGGCAGTAGGAGATTAAGCCCTGGTGAGGAGTAATTTGAACAGGATTTGAAAGGGCCTGTGCAGAGTTAGGGGGTGAGAATTGCACTCTGAAATTTGATTCTCAATAGAGAAATAATATCCACATGTGAGGCAGTGCTAACACAGTTCATTGGAATATTACATGTGTCATCATTTTCTGAGCTCTAGTAACCTGTTATGTCATAATTTGGAGTCATCAGAACAAAAGGATATATTCACACACCTACACAAATGAACACGAAGGCCAGTGCATCAGTTCTTTTAACTAGTTTCAGATCTTATAAGGACTAAAGTACCCTCCTCCTTTTTTTTTTCTTTTTAATAATGTGGCTTGAGTCAGGTTCTTACTTCATAGTACTGGTTGATCTGTCATTCCCTATATGTAGAGCAAAGTGTGATCGTATTGAGTAATGAGATTACAGGCATTCAACATTAAGCCTGGCTTGCTCTTCTTCCTCCTCATTCTCTCTCTCTCTCTCTCTCTCTCTCTCTCTCTCTCTCTCTCCTTCCCTCCTTCTCCATCTTAGTCCCTCCCTCCCTACTTCCCTTTGTAACTTTAGCTAAGAAAAGGAGTCTCCTTCCAAACAGAACCATTCTCAGACCTGAATGGCTCTTACCCCACCAAACAGTGACTGTGTTGCAAAATATGTCAAATATCTATTTTAGGTTTCAATTTCTTATTTTGTCTACTTCACCTTTTGATATTTGTTGTAGTTATTTCTTTTCCCCATGAAGACTTACATTTTTGTATGGTCTCTGCATCTTTCCCTTTCACTATAATTTCAAATTCCATGTCATATTCAACATCACCCTGTATCTAAACATTCTTAAAGTTTCTTGTGTTTGAACTTCAATGATAAGAAACACACTCTGATTGAGACAAGATCAAATGCTTTTCAACTTTTAATTCTACTGGAAGCTAGTTAATTTAGCCATTTAAGAATTTCCATAAAGCATAAACTACAACTAGCTTCCAACCTATCACTTTTTTCCCAAACTAAGAAAAATAATTCTACATTTTCATCAGGAACAGAGATTTTAGTTGTATATTTTGTGCAACTGAGGAATTAAAAATATGGTTCCATTTAATTAAATCAGGAAAAACAAAAACTCCAGTGAAAATGGTAGTTGTAAAAGATAATACCATGAAATTATGGAAAGTCACAAGCAACTGAATCTTGCTTTTTTGAATATTTAAAAATATCACCTAAAACTGAGTGATCAACTAGACAGCACACCCAGAAACTCTTGGGAACATTTTCCATGACATACATGTTGCCATTACCCTGAAACCAAAATATAACAAGGAACAGCTGGGATTCAGTAACCCAGTCTACTCCCAGCTGTGCACAAAAACATTGGGAACAACAGGGAATAGTGAATTGTCCTGTGAACAGGGAACAATCACTCCTCACCACAGCAAGTGGAGACCCAATGGCAGCAGAGGCCAAACCTCAGGGGACTTTGCTCACTCCAGCTCTGCCTAGCACAGGGTTTGAAGTGAGGCATTTGCCACTTGCGCACCTGAGAAGGAATCCCTAAAGTATCATAGTGAAGACAACCTGCTGAATAAGTTTTCAGAATGAAACACGGCTGAAGTAAAATAAAGAAGCAAAAGTTCATGAAAAAGGTGGAGGCCAGAGATACAGGCAGGATGTTTAGTGAAAATTGGGCTTATAGTGTTCATTGAGAGCCCAGGAGAGCCCTCATTCCATCGTTTAATATACTACATTTGAGAACAGGTGCCCTCTTCTCTTTTTCTTCAATAGCTGTCACTTCTGCAGCCTTTCAGTAAGTGTGGTCTAATTTCATATTCCTATGACCAGGCATTATCAGCCTTAACCACAGCAGTCTGTCTCAGAGTTGACTGACATTATCATACGCAGAAGGATTTCCTCCTTCTGCTTGCCTTAGACATAATTGGAGAGAGCATGCCCAAGCTCTGAGGAATGAAAGAAATATCTGTCCTCAGATCTGCAGCATAATTGGTGACTACTGTGAGCCATTTTATATTTAAAAAAAAAAAAAGTCTGCACTGAAAAGCATAGAACTAAGGATTAAAGCATTGTCACTCATGCTATTCTTATTGATACTTTCCTGAAAAAAAAATAAAAATTTTTAGTTCCTCAATAATCCCTCCCAAGACATCTGGTTCCCTTTCAAGTGTTTAATAACACACACAGTCTTCACCAGGTTGTTAAAAATTGTGCTTTTTCAGTCTTTGTGATTGTCCCACACCATCCACAATCCTCAAAGCAGCAAGGACCTTTGAGTTTCCAGACTAATTCTGTTTACCATTTATATATTAGTTTCTTTTTTTTTTTTTTTTTTTAAGATTTATTTATTATGTATACAGTGTTCTGTCTGCAGGTATATCTGCAGGCCAGAAGAGGGCACCAGATTTCATTATAGATGGTTGTGAGCCACCATGTGGTTGCTGGGAATTGAACTCATGACCTCTGGAAGAGCAGCCAGTGCTCTTAACCGCTGAGCCATCTCTCCAGCCCCTATATTAGTTTCTTATAAGTGCAAAATATTTATGTTAATTCTGTGGAAGTTACATTCACCTTCAGACTGGTAATTTTATGTGTCTAGACAGTATTCTGAGTCTTAAGGTTTAAGACAGGAGACATTGGTCATATTCACCTGGTTACAGATGCATGCTGAGCCTCAGGAGAGGAAGCTGAGTGTTGAATATACAGAGGTTCAAAAGATGACATTGCCCTCAACCACACTTATCTTCCTGTAGTGTGACTTGCATTTGAGCTAAACTCAGTTATGGGAAAACAGAACTACTCTCACCACACTAGTTGTCTCTTCATTGTGTACTTGCTGCTAGTTTGTTCTGCGATAACATTCTAGGCTCTCTATCTGTAGGAATCCTTCATCAATATTTAAATTCTCTTTTAAATACCCCATATACTAGTGAATTATGTGTTTTATCTTTTTAAGCCTCTGCAAATTGTGACAGGGACCATTTTCCTGGGATCCCAGCCATGGACCTGGCCAGAGGTCATCTTCCTGGCCAGTATTTAA
>CAJQZJ010035590.1:1020493-1048249 GCA_907164525.1 Lophiomys imhausi | reverse complement strand
CAGTAGAATTTCTTCCTATTTCAGTAGGAAGTTTAGTGCAGTTACAATACCATGGCTAGTGACATTCTGGAATATTTGCTGTGGAGACAGTTCAATATTTGGCATTTATCTTGCTTTTGCATATCAGATCTGGGGAGGGGGATCCACACTAGCATTATACAAACCAACATACTTCCTGGACAGGGACCCAGGATTCCAGGACTCCCAAAGGAAAGACATAATCAGAAGGGTCCAGAATCTGATTTTGAGATCTTCTGAGCTGACTAGTCTTGCCAGGTCCCAATGCACAAGAGTCTTAGGCTGATACTGGTGTTTATCTCATGAGCCTTCTGCCCAGGCAAGCCTCTCTCTGTTTTTTTCAAGCCTTTAGGACTGACTATGCTCCCACCCTCTGGGAAAATTGGGAGGCCAGGAATAATACATGTAACATGATCTAGTTGGCTTTCTTGGGGAGCCACAAAAGAGCTAAAGCTGTTGTTCATTTGACAGTCTCATCTAGAGGGACATCATGCTGCTCTCAAAATATTCTGCTGCAAAAGTACCATCAGGAATATTGGACTAAAAGCACCTGCAGGAGAAGATTGGCCTCTGCTGCCATTGGGTCTCCACTTGCTGTGGTGAGGACTTGTGGTTCCCTGTTCACAGGACAACTCACTATTCCCTGTGGTTCCCACTGTTTTTACGCACAGCTGGGAAAAGACTGGGAAAAAAACAATTTCAGGGTAATGGTAACAAGTATGTTCATGGAAAATGTTCCCAAGAGTTTCTGGATTTGCCATCTAGTTGTTGAAGGCCCGCCCTCTGCTGGCTACACCCCAACATCTATGCCATGGATGAGTTACTGGACTACATGAAGAGACCCAAAACCACAGGATCTCCATGACACAGGGCAAGAACAGAGTATCTGAGAGGAGTCCAGTGAGGTTCCAGTAGTGACAAAGTAGCAGAAACCAGAGACCTTGTACTTGACCAAGGAGTCACTGTAATGATTATTTGCAAACAAAACATTGGGGACAAAATGGAATATTGTGGGACACACTGTAACACACTCAGCGTCCACAATGAGTTTTTTTTTTTTTTCTGTTGGGAGAGGTTGCAAGGGTGGAGGGCAGGTCTGAGGGGAAGAGAGAAATGAGCGGAATCAGGGTGCATGATGTGAAGTTCACACAAAAAGAAAAAATATTTAAAAGATGAAAAAAAGAAAGAAAAGGCAACCTGGGACTAGAAGCATAGAAACTATTCTGACAAGCTAGTAAACTAGGAATTGTTCAGATTTTGAAACTCCTCACATTTACATCTGCACAGTTTCCTTTAAACTAGAACCAGTCCCAACAAGAGATCTGAAAAACATATCTTACAGCATGAATTTGTACTACAGAGTCCAAGGAAGGAGCATGGAGGTATGGGGCACACAAAGTTTTCATTTGCTAACTGTGTTGTGAATAAAGATGATAATAAGTTTTCCCAGTGTTCATGCTGTGCTTTTCTAGATGTTCTTATGTTGTAGCCACAGTTCTCAAATTCTTCCCCTCCCTTACTGAGAAATGCAGACAACACTCAGAAATTGAATGCTGAAATTTTATTACGATATTGTAGACAATCAACACTGGTTCATTAGCCTACCTGTCTGCAGGATATAATCTTCTCAGGCACTCTCTGAAACAGAAAAATGGAGAAAAGTTGTTTAAGAATTGGGACATACTGGGTTTTAGCTGTTACTGGTACCACTGAAGTGAGAGGGGTCTGAGAGTGAACCTGTTTTTCCCCAATTTCCTCCACCTTTTTCCTTTCTTATTATTTTCTCAGGTTTGCTCTTGTCAGGCACAGAGCACACAGTAGAACTAAGCTGTTCTTACAAGCTGAAAGTGAATGAGGATTCTTAGATTTTTCATCCATTGGTTCTGATTTAAAATGTTCCAGGATATATTTCCAACAATGTTCACTGCAATGCACCCTGACTGAGTGAAAAGCTAAAACTAACCTAAATTTCTATTAACTGAACAAGGGGTAAGGAAATCATGACAGGGCATGAAATGGAGTAGTTTACAGCATTTGCACCAAAAAAACTCCTGAGTACAGAAACAGCAACACAAAACCAAGAGCATCAGTGAAGCATGCCATTGGGAGATCCATGTTCTTGTATTAAGCAATGCAGTTTTCTAAGAAATGTGGATTTTGAAAGTATAATCTGAGGTCTGCATACAATAGCAGTCATGTAAACTTGAATGGTACATTACATAAACCCACATAAACAAATTAATATTTCTAAGAGTGTTGCAAAGGACTGAAAGTAGTGGCTGTCCAAGAAACCAAATAATCCAATCAAAAAAATGAGAAACTGTTGGGGAAGGTCTAATATATAATTGCTTCTGATAGGTTGAATTCAATGCTGAGATCTGGTTACCACCCCTTCTGAGGCATTCTCTTGATTAGTTAATAAAAGTTACTTATGACCATTTAGCTGGGCAGAAAGAGTATAGGAAGGCGGGACTTCCTGAGATTAGACAGGAACCCTAAGCACACACAGAGAGCCCCCTCTCTTTCCATTGGTACACAGAAGGAGACATATGTCTTGAGAATGCTGGAAGGTAATCATAGGCACATGGCGGTTTGGGATTAGGTGATTTGGGTTAACTTAGAGTAGCTAATTGAGAGTCTGCCCAGCTAAGGGCTAAGCGTTAAAACATTCAAAGCTCTTGGTGTATTTAATTATTGGAGAAAAGACTGTGGCAGCTTATAGGACCTCAGTCCAAGCAGTCCAGGGCTGTCAGACTTCCAGACTCTCGGACTCCCCTCGAGCCCAGGCAAAGCTCCTGCCAAGCTGCTGGTAATTCTACTGGTCTAATGTAACAACTTATATTAACTAACAGAGTTTGGGTTACAGGTGGTATAAGCCACCCTTGGTCCTGGGGCTCTTTCTCCAAGATAAGTTAGGCAACCAGTTAAGGCACATGGGACAGGCCACCCACTACTCTGCCAAGCTGCCAGCTACTCCACCACCTAATCTTACAGTTTATATTTACTAATAACTACAATAATTGATTAATTTGCAGTTTCAGGTGGCACTCAACGTAGTAAGGCATTATGGGTAATTTTATTTTCAAAACTCTAGAGAAAACTGCAGATTGAAACTATGATTCCGGTTGTTGATAATATGGCAATATTTACTGCTGACCTCTATAATGTTTTCAATCACACCAGATGTTTTATGCTGTTTACTTTTTTTTTCTTTTATTGGTTTGTCATAAGGAAGATGTCTGTTACACAATTTAAAAGTATAGAAATGCAGATTGAGGATCTTAAGAAAATTCTGACAGGGCAGGTGACTGGAACTGAGAAAATGCCAAGTTCTTTTCTAGCTAGATCTCCACAACCACCACGTGTACCAGTAGAAAACCAGGTAGGTAGGACTCCAGGGACAACTGGACAACTGAAACCTCAGAAGAAAACAGATCAGACACCAAAGAAGACAAGTAGCCCAGACGATCCAGCCTTGCAGACTTCCTCAATAGCTGTTTCCTCAAACGTCTACAACCACAACTCAAAATCACTAAGATTGTTCAGCTCTACAGACTGTTCCAGCCAGAACTTCAGTAAAGCCCTGAAGTTCAGCTTCTGTCTACAAACTTCTTAGGACATTAAAATAGCTGAGCACAAAAGGACTGAACATCAAATTATTCTATTAACATTTTTAACCATTTTTCCATTCTTTTTTTTTAAATACTTTATTTTTTTTTCTTCAAGTTACATCTCAGTCACAAACCCCTCCCTATTCCTCCTTCCTATCCCGCCCTTCCACCCTCTTCCCCCCAGAAGTTTCCCCTTTCAGTCCAACAGATGGTTCCTTCTCTTATAACAGTAAGTATTATAAAAAACAACAGATATAAACATGCCACATTTATGAGAGTTAAATGGCCCAGTATACCTTCCCAATGTCCAGTTTATACATATTTGGCCCCTGACTTTAACATTCTACTATCTAACCATCTCCATGAGTTTAAAGGTCTATTTGGGCCCCAAGTAGGTTTACTACATCCCAAATCAGCAGGAAGTCATTTTAAGAGAGCAACATCCCTTCTCCAGAAGGTGGGGTGGGTGATTTTCGCCCCCTTTGGTCATTTGATGGGTTATAGATACTTGTTTTTATTTAGGGGGAGAGATTACACACTGTTAGATGGTCTTGTTAAATAGGTTTTGGGGGTTAGACCCAGGGACTTCTCTCTTTTTCTTTTCTGTATCCTTCTTTCTCTCCTATGTAGGGGTGAAAAGACTTGAGAAAAAATGGGATATAGATATAATGTAGGAATGATAAAGAAAAAAGGACAGATTATTGAATGTGCTCTTATACCTTTGTATATTAATACAAAATTAAGATTATATTTGCTAAATTGGTATTGATCTTTGTATATTGATGCAAAATTAAGATTATATTTGGCCACATTGGTATTGATCCTTGTATATTGATATGAAATAAGGTTAACTCTTTTTAAGTTATTGTACCTAGGTAACACTTAAAAATGAAATGTGAAGTTTTGGCCTTTTGTTAGCAACTCTCATAAACTGTTTAGGATAATCAAGAAATGCAAACTAATAGTCATTCAAGCATGTCATTTTGTTAGGTACTAGGACAGTCTATCACAGTTATTTTCTAATCAATCAGAAATCAAGTTGCTAAGAGACAAGCAGCATTTGCTTATCCAAATATAAGAGATAGATAGGTGATCTTCAAAAACCTCAAGAGATCTGCAGAATATGGCATTCAAAGATGTTTTCTTAACAAGATTTTTTGATATCGAGACATATCAGCTCCTGACAGCACCCCCTATTCTACTCCAAGTAGAAGATAAGCATCGAAGAATCTCCAGTGTGAGATGGTTGAATTAGTGGCAAGCCTATCTCTTGGCAAGAAAAATCCCTTGCTTCAACTGTAGACAGAATGCTGTCCAAACAGGACAAAACTTGGAAGCAGGTAAGTCGACAGCCTAGCTCTGCCAAGACAGGGTAGGCAAGTCCTTCATAGTTCCTGCTCTACAATCAATGTCTGTCAGAGAAACGGGACCAAACGGCTGAAGATTGATGCTGTAATGTATGGAGAAAAATTGGGAACTGTCCAGGCAGCCACTGGTATGTTATTTCTTAGTTGTGGAAGCTGCTGGCTCTGCACTTCCTGTATAACCAGATATATTTATCCTTCTCAGGTCTCTGAGGTGGTTGAAGACTAGATAGCTAGAGTCTCATGGTTAAATTTTGAGCTGTTTAGGAATTAAGAGGGTGTTCTGGATCTAAGAAGATGTTTTTTAAATTGTGATGCAAGTTAGGAAGGAAGCTGAGTAGGATATAGAACTTTAAACTTATGGAGATGGTTAGATAGCAGAATGTTAATGTCAGGTGCCAAATATGTATGGACTGGATATTGGGAAGGTATGCTAAGCCCTATAATTTGCATAATTGTGGCCTAATTATTTCTGTTGTTTTGTATTGTATATGTTGTTATAAGAGAAAGAGCCATTTGTTGGACTGAAAGGGGGAAATGTTGGGGGGGAAAGATATACCTTAAACTTAAAAAAAAAAAGGAATTGGATGGGGTACTGAGGGGGAAAAGAGTGGGAGGGTGGGACTGGAGAGAGGAGCAGGGAGGGGATTGCAATTGAGATGTAACTTAAAGAAATAAAAAATAAATTAAAAAAAGAAAACCAGGTAGGTAATGGTGCTAATGTGGAACCAAGTGCGCCCCCAGAGGAGCTGCGTGGTACTACACAATCACCATCAGTTATGTTTCAAATTATGCCTGATAATAATAACGGTCAACTCCATCAGGAATTAACATGGTGTCCAATACACATTTTGAATTTTAAAAGATTTAAGGAGTCCATCATCTTTTATGGAATGCATTCATCATTCATTAAACAAATGTTAAATAATAGGGGTATACAAAATAGAATCATTCCCCAAGATTGGAAGGAACTAATATCAGCTGTGCTAGGAAGTAGCCAGCAATTACAATGGTTATCATGGTGGAGACATGAAGCCACAAAATTAGAGCTACAAAATATGCCAAGGGGAATAAATATCACAACCCACCAAATGCTTGGTGAGGGACCTTATGCTGACATACAGTTACAGACTCAATTTGAAGGTGCTGTCATAGAACAATGTCGTCTTACAGCTCTGAGAGCCTGGGATATGGATGCTGAGGCTGGGGAAAGATTTACTTCATTTTGTATACTATCATATCATCTGCACATAGGGATAATTTGACTTCTTCATTTCCAATTTGTATCTCCTTGATCTCCTTTAGCTGTCTTATTGCTCTAGCAAGAACTTCAAGTACTATGTTGAAGAGATATGGTGAAAATGGACATCCTTGTCTTGTCCCTGAGTTTAGAGGAAATGCTTCAAGTTTCTCTCTACTTAATTTGATGCTAGTTACCAGCTTGCTGTATATTGCCTGTATTATTTGTAGATATGGTCCTTGTATGCCAACTCTCTCCAAGACCCCAAGCAGAAAGGGGTGTTGGATTTTGTCAAATGCTTTTTCAGCATCTAGAGAGATAATAATGTTTTTTTTTCCTTTCAGCTTGTTTATATGGTGGATTACGTTGATGGATTTTCATATGTTGAACCATCCCTCCATTCCTGAGATGAAGTCTACTTGCTCATGGTGTATGATACTTTTGATATGTTCTTGGATTCAGTTTGCTAGTAATTTATAAAGTATTTTTGCATGTATGTTCATGAGGGAAATTGGTCTGAAGTTTTCTTTCTTTTTTGGGTCTTTGTGTGGTTTAGGTATCAGGGTGACTGTGGCCTCATAGAATGAGCTTGGCCATGTTCCTTCTGTTTCTATTTTGTGAAAGAGTTTGAAGAGTATTGGAATTAGCTCTTCTTTGAAAGTCTGGTAGAATTCTGTGCTGAAACCATCTCGCCCTGGGCTTTTTTTGGTTGGGAGATTTTTAATGACTGTTTCTATTTCCTTAGGGGTTACAGGACCATTTAATTTGATAACCTGATCTTGAATTAACTTTGGTAGGTGGAATCTATCAAGAAAATTGTCCATTTCACTTACGCTTTCAAATTTTGTGGAATACAGATTTTTAAAGTAAGACCCAAAGATTCTCTGGATTTCTTCAGTGTCTGTTGTTATTTTTCCCTTTGTTCCATTGAGTATTTTTCCTCTGCCTTTTAGTTAGTTTGGCCAAGGGTTTCAGAAAATGCAGAAAAGGGTACAGGTGTGAGAGAAAGAAATTAATAATTTCTATGTAAGGCATGTTGCATATGAAATATATTTAGAAAATAAATGACAGTTAAAGAACTTCTATGGCCATAGGTGCTAAAGTCCCAGCTCCATGGTGCTCATTGCTTCAACCCCACTCTTCCTAATTCAGTTTTCTGTGTAAACTTTTCTCTAGATTCTATTTTTATTATCTCCAATGAGTTTGTAGCTCATATTTCTATTTCATAATACATTAAGCTCTTCACACTTTGTTGACCATGGAAAAAGCCTGGGAAGGACTTGAACTGAATGACATTTTATATCAGACCTACAAAGTAGTGGGAGACTTCAACACCCCACGCACAACAATGGTCAGATCATCAAGACAGAAGCCAAACAGAGAAATAATGAGAATAACAGAGCTCATGAGCCAAATGGACCTAACAGATATCTACAGAACATTTCACCCAAACACAAAAGAATACACCTTCTTTTCAGCACCACAAGGAACCTTCTCCAAAGTCGACCATAGAGTTGGACACAAAGATAGACTCAACAGATACAAGAAAATTGAAATAACCCCTTGCATCTTATCAGACCACTATAGAATAAAGCTGGACTTCAACAGCAAAAGAATCAACAGAAAGCCTACACACACATAGAAATTGAACAACTCTTTACTGGATGACTACTGGGTCAGGGAAGAAATAAAGAAGGAAATCAAAGCTTCTTAAAATCGAATGACAATGAAGGTACAACATACCCAAACCTATGGGAGACAATGAAAGCTGTGCTACGAGGAAAGTTTACAGCACTAAGTGCCTTGAAAAAGAAAATTGTGACAGCTCATATTAGCAAATTAACAGCTAAACTGGGTGAATTGGTGGAAAAAGAAGCAAACACTCCCAAGAGGAGCAGAAGGCAGGAAATCATCAAACTTAGGGCTGAAATCAACAACTTAGAAACAAAAAGAACTGTACAAGAATCAATGAAACCAAGAGTTGGTTCTTTGAGAAACTCAACAAAATAGACAGACCCTTAGCAAAATTAACTAAAAGGCAGAGGGAAAAAAAAAACCCAAATCAACAAAATCAGAAATGAAAAGGGAGAAATAACAACAGACATTGAGGAAATCCAGAGAATATTTGGGACCTACTTTAAAAATCTATACTCCACCAAATTTGAAAACTTAAGCAAAATGGACAATTTTCTTGATAGATACCCCTACAGAAGCTAAATCAAGATCAGGTTAACAGATTAAACAGCCCTATAACCCCTAAGGAAATAGAAACAGTGATTAAAAATCTCCCAACCAAAAAAAGCCCAGGGCCAGATGGTTTTAGCACAGAATTCTACTGGACCTTCAAAGAAGAGCTAACACCAATACTCTTCAAACTCTTTCAACAAATAGAATGACAAAGAACACTGCCAAACTCATTCTATGAGGCCACAGTCACTCTGATTCCTAAACCACACAAAGACCCAGCAAAGAGAAGTTCAGACCAATCTCCCTCATGAACATAGATGCAAAAATACTTCATAAAATACTAGCAAACTGAATTCAAGAACACATCAAAAGTATCATACACCATGATCAAGTAGGCTTCATCCCAGGAATGCAGGGATGGTTCAACATATGAAAGTCTATCAACATCATTCACCATATAAAAAAGATGAAGTGTTACCTTTAATTTTGTATCAATATACAAAGATATATTCAAATGTGGCTAAATATACTCTAGAGATACTTAAAAATGAAATGTGAAGCTCTGGCCTCTTGATACCAACCGTCTTAAACTGTTTAGGATAATTAAGAAATGCAAACTAATAGTCATGCAAGCATGTCATTTTGTCTGTTACTATGACAGTCTATCACAGTTATTTTCTAAGCTAATCAGAAATCAAGTTGCTAAGAGACAAGCAACAGTTGCTGATCTAAATATAAGAGATAGATAGGTTTTTGTCTTCAAAAACCTCAAGAGATCTGCAGAATATGGCATTCAAAGATGTTTTCTTAACTTAAGATTTTTTGATATCAAGACATGTCAGCTCCTGACAGCACCCCCTATTCTACTCCAAGTAGAAGATAAGCATCGAAGAATCTCCAGTGTGAGATGGTTGAATTAGTGGCAAGCCTATCTCTTGGCATGTAAAAACTCCTTGCTTCAACTGCAGACAGAATGCTGTCCAAAAAAGGACAAAACTTGGTAGCAGGGAAGTCAACAGCCTAGCTCTGCCAAGACAGGGTAGGTTAGTCCTTCACAATCCCTGCTCTACAATAAATGTCTGTCAGAGAAACAGGACCAAAAGGCTGAAGACTGATGCTGAAATGTATGGAGAGAAAATGGGAACTGTCCAGGTAGTCACTGGTTTGTCATTTCTTAGTATTAGAAGCTGCAGGCCCTACACTTCCTATAAAATCAGATATATTTATCCTTCTCAGCTCTCTGAGGTGGTTGAAAAATAGACAGCTTGAGTCTCATAGCTAAATTTTGAGTTGTTTAGGAATCAAGAGGGCGTTCTAGATCTAAGAAGATGGTTATAATAGCAATGAAAGTTAGTATGAAAGCTAAGTCAGTTATAGAACTTTAAACTCATGGAGATGGTTAGAAGGTAGAAGGTTAAAGTCAGGGGCCAAATATGTATGAACTGGACATTGGGAAGGTATACTGGGCCATTTAACTCTCATAAATGTGGCATATTTAATTCTGCTGTTTTGTATAGAATTTACTGTTATAAGAGAAAGAACCATTTGTTGGATTGAAAAGGGAAGCTGTTGGGAGGGAAGAGGGTGGAAGGGTGGGACAGGAAGGGGTAATAGGGAAGGGTTTGTGACTGAGATGTAACTTGAAGAAAAAAAATAAAGTACTTATATTAAAAAAAAGATGAAAGAAAAAACCACATGATAATCTCGCTAGATGCAGAAAAGCATTTGACAAAATCCAACACCCCTTCATGCTAAAAGTTCTGGAGAGAACGGGCATACAAGGACCGTACCTAGAAATAATAAAGGCAACATACAGCAGGCCAGTGGCCAACATCAAATTAAATGGAGAGAAACTTGAAGCATTTCCTCTCAACTCAGGGACAAGACAAGGATGTCCACTTTCACCATATCTCTTCAATATAGTACTTGAAGTTCTTGCTAGAGCAATAAGACAACTAAAGGAGATCAAGGGGATAAACATTGGAAACGAAGAAGTCAAATTATCCCTATTTGCAGATGATATGACAGTATACATAAGGGACCCCAAAAATTCCACCAGAGAACTCTTACAGCTGATAAACACCTTCCGCAAGGTGGCTGGATACAAAATCACCTCAAAAAAATCAGAAGCCCTTCTTTATACAACAAACAAATGGGCTGAGAAAGAAATAAGGGAAACAAGCCCCTTTACAATAGCCACAAACAATATAAAATACATAGGGGTAACTCTAACCAAGCAAGTAAAGGACCTGAACAACAAGAACTTCAAGCCCTTGAAGAAAGAAATTGAAGAGGCCTTTAGAAGATGGAAAGATCTCCCATGCTCATGGATAGGTAGGATCAACATAATAAAAATGGCCAACTTACCAAAAGCAATATATAGATTCAATGCAATTCCTATCAAAATATCAACACAATTCTTTATAGACCTGGAAAAAGCTATTCTCAATTTCATATGGAACAACAAAAAACTCAGAATAGCTAAATCAATCCTGTACAATAAAAAAAACATCTGGAGGTATCACCATCCCAGATTTCAAGCTGTACTACAGAGCAATAGTAGTAAAAACAGCATGGTACTGATATAGAAACAGACCAGTAGATGAATGGAATCAAAGTGAAGACCGAGAAATGGACCCACACACCAATGGCCACCTAATTTTTGACAAAGAAGCCAAAACGGCACAATGGAAGAAGGACAGCATCTTCAACAAATGGTGCTGGTCCAACTGGATGTCCACTTGTAAAAGAATGAAATTAGACTCATACTTATCACCTTGTACAAAACTGAAGTCCAAGTGGATCAAAGACCTTAACATAAGGCCGGTCACACTAAATCTACTAGAATAAAAAGTGGGAAAAACTCTCAAACTCATTGGCACAGGTGACAACTTCCTGAACAGAACACCAACAGCTCAGGACTTGAGATCAACAATCAATAAATGGGACCTCATGAAACTGAAAAGCTTCTGTAAGGCAAAAGACACTGTCATTCAAACAAAATGGCAGCCTACAGACTGGGAGAAAATCTTCACCAACCCCACATCTGACAGAGGGCTGATATCCAAAATCTACAAAGAACTCAAGAAATTAAATGCCAAGAAACCAAATAATCCAATCAAAAAAATGGGGAACAGAGCTAAATAGAGAATTCACAAAGGAGGAATCCCTAATGGCTGAGAGACACTTGAAGAAATGCTCAACATCCTTAATCATCAGAGAAATGCAACTCAAGACGACTCTGAGATTCCATCTCACACCTGTCAGAATAGCTAAGATCAAAAGCTCAAATGACAGCACATGCTGGTGAGGGTGTGGAGAAAGGGGAGTGCAGGCTGTGCAACCCCTATGCAGGTCAGTCTGGCAATATTTTAGAAAACTTGGAATAGCTCTGCCTTGGGACCCAGCCATACCACTTCTAGGTATACACCCAAATGACTCTTCACCGAATCACAAGGAAGTTTCCTCATCTATGTTCATAGCAGCCTTATATGTAATAGCTAGAAACTAGAAACAATCCAGATGTCCCTCAACTGAAGAATGGATTAAAAAACTGTGGTACATCTACACAATGGAATATTACTCAGCTATCAGAAACAATGAAATTATGCATTTTGCAACCAAATGGATGGAACTAGAGAAGCTCATCCTGAGTGAGCTAACCCAGACTCAGAAGGATGCACATGGCATCTATTCACTTATAGTAGGATTTTAGCTATATAGTACAGGATATCTATACTACAACCAACGCACCAAAGGGAACATGGACATAGACTTTTTTCTTTGTTTGTTTGTTTGTTTTTTAGTTTTCTCTCCCTGGCAATGAGACACTTCTCACTGGTGGTACTGCCTTGTAGGCCCCAGTGTGTGAGGAGGCTCTTGGCCCTCATATGACTTCTGAACTGGGGCGAGGGACTATTTTGTAGGGACACTCCACTCCAGAGGAGTGGGATGGAAGGGTTAGGGGGTAGAGGGGGTAGGGCAGGGCTGGGAAGGGGGGAAAGAGGACAATATGATGGAGTTGTAACCTGAAGCAACAAATAAAGAAAGAAAAAAAAGAAGGAACTGTTTAGGGCTACAAGTGAAGATGAAATGGAGTATGCTCATTTGTTTGTTTAATTTAGACAGGTAGATGAGACTGGCACAGGACTCAGGCACATCTGCCCCCTATTCCAGAACAATCTCAGAAACTAAGTGACCAGCTCACTTATGGTGGACAGTTTATAGGGAAATTCTTCTTTCTCTGCCAGACAGCTGTGACAACCGAAGGAACTTAAATGACCACTATACATCATCTATGTTGTAGTGTGGATAAAACCCTACACAGCTGTGTGGTCTGTTTGGGGATGGGTGAGAACCAGGCAGGGCTGTGAGGAGGGAAGCATAGTTCTGTGCTGGTGAGTGCTCCAGCACATCAGTGGGAGGTGAGGTCAGATAATGCCCTCTCCAACAGCAAAAACTCCTTCAGATGGAGTCATAACTCGGACGCCACTTTTGTTGAATCTTTATTAAAACTTATTTCACGAAGTTCATGATTCCATAAAATATATTCATGCATGCCTGAGATAGATCATGGTCTGCCCCAAATCAACACAAGCCTTTCTTTGGAAGCATGGAAGTTGTGGGCGGGATTTGGCCAAGTTCTGAAGCTCTCTTTGCATGAAGAGAGATAACAGAGGCCTGTTTACATGGCTGTAGACAGAGCTCAGGTTGTTTATATGTCCTTAGAGCTAGCGGAAAAACCAGAGAGAAAACACTGTCACCAGCCTGTTGAGGCTGGGATTTTGTTTAATCTCAACCCAGTTAGTCAGATCCAATGGTGCACAACCCTGCGCTGCATAGAAAGGCATGGTCCACTAGCCTCACACTGTGCTACAGGACATCAACATTGCCTCTTCCTAACCACTTGAAGATAAGGCCCAATTCATCCTCTATCAGCTCCCTTTCTTCTTTCCCTCACTCAGTTCTTGGTTTTCTTGGTCCACCATGTGTTTAAAGAAATGGCTGAGTGAAAAACAAAACAAAAGAAAGAAAAAGAAAGTGGCTGAGTGGTAGCTGCCACACAAAAGAGAGAAGTCAGCCCAATCTTGAGGCTGGCAACCATGAGCAGGGCCACCAAATACAGTGACAGACAAACAGAGATTGAGGTGCCCCATGCAGAAGAGCTGATGCAATGGAGACCCATGGGGGACATGTGTAACACTGGCCCCTCATTGGAACAAGAAACCAGACTTGGCTTCCTCCTTCCCCAGTATGGTTCTCTGCAGCGTCTGGGACATGACTGAAGAGATATGGGTCTGTGTTTATTTTTCCATGGTTTCCACTCAGTTGTGTCTCTCCACTTGTGGGTATGTGGCCTGGGTGCTCTGTGAAAGATGTTTAGATCACTACATCTTTGGTTTTTTTTTTTCTCCCCTAAAATTCTCTTGTGCAGGCATAGTCCTATCAACCTCCAACTCTCACTTAAACTCAGGATTCAAAGCACTGACGTAAACATACAGGCTACAAATGAATAAAGTCTCCACACTGCTGCTGGCCACAGCACTGCTACTGATATCTTTTTTCTTTTTCCTTCTGTTTTTTAGAGACATCTACTGTGTAAAAGAAAATACTCAAAATCCTAATGTTCTCATGAGGGCACAAAGCTCTGAAGCAAACACATATACGATGCTCCATGCCATTAGTATCTAAAGAAAGAGAAGCTGAGAATAAGAAGTGGGGTTGGCTGGGCAGGCAGCTCATTGAACAACATATTGTGCTTTAAGATCAGAGCGAAAATAAGAAGACAGTCTTCATCCAGTCTGCTCATGTGTTCTGCTCTTACCCCTCACAGAAACATAGGAACAAAGCCACAGCCTGTGGGGGCAGTGTCAGGCATCTCCTCCTGATGAAAGCTATGGAAAAAATAATTTGTAGTGGGGATAACCACAGAGAAGTGGTCATCAACAACCTGCTACTCCTCCTGGCAACCATCAGGGAACACCCCATAAAGAGGCCAGCACCAGAGACACCACACTCCCCTTCCTAGTAACCAACAAAACACCAAAATTATACAAATATAAATACAGATGCTGCTGGGGGACAAACTAAGTTCTCCAACTTAATTCTGACCTTGGGGAGCACAGACCCTCAATTTCTCAGATTCCCCTTTTCCCAGTGATTTCTGGTTGAGGGGGTGGTTTTCTGAAGTACAGCAGTGAGTACCTTTGTTTCTCTGCCTCCTGTCCTGTCTCACTGAGCTCACAGTTCCTGTCTGCACATGACTACTCTTGCACATTCCTGTCTCACATGAACTCAGATCCAGTTTCCTGCATCAGTAATACCTCAGTGTCTTCCCACTCAGCATTGCCTAAGCCTCTCAGCACAATCTACCTAACCACAGAGGCACAAAGTAGAATCTTAACTTCTTGCCAGAAGAACCTCTCTCATTGCTGTTGCCCTCAGAGGTTATGACCTTTAATTCTTTGGACATCTTTTAAAAACATCTTCAGTTCCTCCGTGAATGTTGCTACTCTGTAAATATAGATGACCATATTGCTCATTTCAAAAACACATTTCTTAGAAAACTCCCACATCGCTTCATAGAGATGCAGAAAACCCAGGATTTTTGTTATTGTTGCCCTGCTTTCATTTTGTTGGTCATGCATTATTTTCTCTTTAATTTATTTATTTATTCACTTCACATCCTAATCGAAGCCCCTTCGTTCTCTCCTTCCAATCCCACCCTCACACACTCTTCTCTCATTCCCCTCTCCCCTTCTCAGAAAAGAGAACCCCACTCCCATACCAACCTGCCCAGGCACTTCAAGTCTCATCAGGAATAAGTACATCCTCTTCCACTGAGACCCGACAAGACAGCCCAGCTAGGGGAAAGTGATCCAACATCAGGCAACAGAGTCCATGTCAGGGACAGCCCCCACACCAATTGCTAGGAGATGCACATAAAGACCAAGTAGCCCATCAGCTTCATAAGTGTAGGGACCTAGGTCTAGTCCATGAATGCTCTTTGGTTAGTGGTTCAGTCTCTGTAAGCCCCCACGGGCCTAAGTTAATTGACTTTGTTGGTCTTTTTGTGGAGTTCTTATCCCCTTTGGCTCCCTCTATCCTTCCCCCAACTCTTCCACAAGACTCTCAGATCTCTGACTAATGTTTGACTGTGGGTCTCAGCATGTGTTTCAATCCACTGTTGGTTGGAGCCTCTCAGAGGGCATGCTAGGCTCCTGTCTGCAAGTATAGCAGAGTATCATTAATAGTGTCAGGGGTTGGCTCTCTCCCATCGAGTAAGCCTCAAGTTGGGTCAATCATTAGTTGGCCAGTCCCTCTATCTCTGCTCCATCTTTATCCAGGGTAAATTTTGGGTCAAAGATTTTGTGGGTGGGTTGGTGTCTTCCTCCCTCCACTGGAAGTCCTGCCTAGCTATTGGAGGTAGCCACTTCAGTCTCCATATCCCCCACTGCTAGGAGTTTTAGCTAGTATTGCCTACATATCCTCCCCCGTCACAGGTCTCCAGCTTATCCAAGAGATTCTCCCCAATTGATTTCCCTTCCCTCTTCCAGCCATACTACCTACCACACCCTGATTTCCCCACACCTGATTCCTCTCCTTGGTCCCCTTTCCTCCCCATCTTCCACCCAGATCCCTCACTTCTTCTACTTCCAATGTCTATTTTATTTCCCCTTCTAAGTGATATTCAAGCATCCTCCTTTGGGTTCTCTTTGCTACTTACCTTTTTTGGGTCTGTGGATTGTAGTATGGTTATTCTGTACTTTATGGCTAATGTCCACTTATAAGTGAGGACATACCATGTGTGTCTATCTGAGTCTGGGTTACCTTACTCGGGATGATCTTTTCTAGTTCTGTCCATTTGCCTGCAAATTTCATATTTTCCTCGTTTTTAATAGCTGAGTAGAAATTCCATTCTGTAAATGTATCACAATTTCTTTGTCCATTCTTCAGTTGAGGGACATCTAGGTTGTTTCCATATTCTAGTTATTATGAACAAAGCTGCTATGAACATAGTTGAGCAAATGTCCTTGTGGTATGGTGGAGCATCTATTGCATATATTCCCAGGAGTGGTATAGCTGGGTCTTGAGGTGGAACTATTCCCAATTTTCTGAGAAAGTGTGTTGGTCATGTATTTTAACTATAATTTTCCATGGGTTTTTTTTTTCTTTTGTCTTGCTTTGTGGTGAGACTGAAAAGATAATATCCTTAGATATGCACATGTCAGTACAACAGTGTGATCATAACTGTTCACAGCCCAATCAGGTAATCAGTGTGCAGTTTCTAACAACTGTACTCCTTCTCATGGTAGGTGAGACTGAAAGTAGATAGCCATGGAAACAATGTAAAACAAATTCCAAGAGCCCTTGTGATAGCCTTTTCTAGAAAGCTTCTTGAAACTGCAAATTAATTAATTATAGTAGTTATTAGTGAACATAAACTGTAAGATGAGGCTGGCGGAGTAGCCGGCAGCTTGGCAGAGGAGCAGGCAGGCTGGCCCAAGTGCCTTAACCGGTTGCCTAACTTATCCTAGAGCCCCAGACCAAGGGTGGCCTACACCACCTGTAACCTAAACTCTGTTAATTAATATAAGTTGTTATATTAGGCCAGTAGAAATACCAGCAGCTTGGCAGGAGCTTCACCTGGGTTCGAGGGGAGTCCTGGAGTCTGGAAGTCCAACGTCCCGGCCTGGGACTGCTTGGACTGAGGGCCTATAAGCCACTGCAGTCTTTTCCCCAATAATTAATATACCAAGACCTCTTAATGTTTTAATGCTTAGCCCTTAGCTGGGCAGACTCTCAACTAGCTACTCTAAGTTATCCCAGATCACCTAATCCCAAACTGCCATGTGCCTGCAATTACCTTCCAGCATTCTCAAGACATATGTCTCCTTCTGTGTACCAGCAGAAAGAGAGGGGGTTCTCTGTGTGTGCTCAGGTTTCCTGTCTAATCTCAGGAAGTCCCGCCTTCCTATACTCTTTCTGCCCAGCTAAATGGCCATAAGCAACTATTATTAACCAATCAAGAGAATGCCTCAGAAGGGGCGGTAACCAGATCTCAGCATTGAATTCAACCTATCAGAAGCAATATTAGACCTTCCCTCAACAGCTTCCTACCCCTTTAGCCACAATCCAGATGACAAATGAAAACTTTCCATTTTGTCTCACCTCTAGCTCCTTCATTTCTGGGTTCTAAAGCACAAATATACTTTTAAATTATCTTTGGATATCTTTGGATAACTCTAGCAATGTCAGGGAAACAAGGAAGATACAAGAAATGTGAGCAACTTGTAGAAACAGAAATAAAAATCCTTACCAAGTCACTGGTCTTCATTTAGAAAGATGGGGGCTGTGATTCTTCTCTGTAGACTTCACTGTACTCTGCTTCTCCATTGATTAAGTCCTTCATTCTGTTTAAAGATAGATTTCATTTTATAGGAGTCGGTGTGATTATGGAGTCTTCACACTTAAATTTTAACACCCACCTCCATTTTGTCTGACTCTGAACTCTTGGTGAAATACTAAAATCTCACAGAGACTCAGTTTCCTCAGTGATATTCCAAGGATAGTAGCAATGACAGCCTTATAAGAAAATCTTTGAACAGGTAATTGACACAAAAACAAACAGTTGATCTCACAAGTTTCTTAACATGAAAAATAACACCAGTCAAGAAACAAAAAGGGGGAAATGGTTGAATATCAATTTTGAATTTTTTCTCCAAAATCTTAGTACAATATTCTAACATAATTTCCTCTTAATTATTTTATAAAAACCACCATATTCATTGCATTCTGTACCATTTTTCATCTATGTGTCAGTCATAAGGTAAAAAAGGAAAACAAGCCTAACAGTGTTTTTAAAAGTAATTATCAGCTAGTCTACTGTGTTCACTGCTACATATCTAATATACAAGCCTGAAATTCATGACTATCAGAATTTGAAACACAGTCCTTTTACACTCCTAACAGATCAGGAGATAAAAATTAGCTCAAAAAATATTACTCAAATAAGTCAGTGTTTGACTATTGATCACTCAAGGTAGAATTATACTATATTGGATGGGGAAAAGAGAAAAGCTTTTATATTAATGTAATTTAGCTGTTTCTTAGATTATATTAAAAAGAATATATAAGTAGAAATTTTAAAATACGAATAGACTACATAAAAAATAATAAATTGAGATATCTCTAGTTGCCAAATAAAAGGCCTTGTGCCAGGTATGAAATACCTTCCCTTGAGCTGATGTGTCAGGGGTCCCAAGAGATCTTCCAAAGATACAATATATTGCCATTGCTCCTGGTTGCCCACCAAAAATTCATGGCTAGACCCCATTGTTGAAGAAACCACACACACTGGTCATGAAGATATTACATTGGTACTGATACTGAAGCTTTCTCTCCTCACTGCTGCCTAGCTCACTGTAGTAGAAAGCACTATGCAGGCTGATGAAGGGGCGGTGAAGCCAGCAACACTGAAGGTGAGCGGTCAGGGAGGACTGGGGCAAAACGGTGTCTTCTGGACTTCAAAGGACCACCACAATCTCAAAATTGCAGTTATGCTCACCTGCACAAGACCAACACAGTGGGCATTCTAGAACAGGACAGGAAAGTTTTCATGAGCCCCCACCCTTGCCTGAGGAGCTGTGGACATTAGATGGCTTATTAGAAGGTAGACTAAGAGGGCCTCCTAGTAGGTTGACAACACTCCAGAGAATGGCCCACAGGTATGTAGACAGCACAAGCTGAGTTTATGAGTTATTTTTAAAAGAGAGAAAAAACAAGACATAAAATTGTGGGAGTTAGGAGTTGAAGGCAGATCTAGGAGGAGTTAAAGAGTTGGTAGCAAATATAGCCAAAATGCATTGTATACACACCTCAAATAATAAGATTTTTTTCTTTAAACATTTATTTATTAATTCAAGTTATGTCTCCATTACAGCCCCCTCCCTCCACCCCTTCCCAGTCCCACTCTCATACACTCTACCCTCTCTCCCACCTATCCTACTCCTCCAGTGCGGGGTGCCTCCATGTATCAACCCACCACAGTTCATCAATCACATGAGGCCTAAGAGCTTCCTCTTGTACAGGGGGCATACATGGCAGTTCCACTAGGGTGGAGTGTTCCACTAAGAGGTAACAAAGTCCATGTTTCTTTTTGTTCTATTGATTGTAGAATGATTGTCCTGTACTATGTTCTGTCATTTGAGTTTTTGGCCTTAGCCATTCTGATAGGTGTGAGATGGAATCTCAAAGTCATCTTGAGTTGCATTTCTCTGATGATTAAGGATGTTGAGCATTTCTTCAAATGTCTCTGGGCCATTAGAGATTCCTCTTTTGTGAATTCTCGGTTTAGCTCTGTACCCCATTTTTTGATTGGGTCATTTGGTTTATTGATGTTTAATTTCTTGAGTTCTTTATAAATTTTGGATATTAGCCCTCTGTCGGATGTGGGATTGTTGAAGATCTTTCCCCAATCTGTAGACTGCCATTTTTTTTCTAGTGACAGTGTCCTTTGGCTTACAGAATATTTTCAGTTTCAGAAGGTCCCATTTATTGATTGTTTGTCTTAGAACCTGAGCTATTGGTATTCTGTTCAGGAAGTTGTCAACTGTGCCAATGATTTCAAGGCTTTTACCCACTTTTTCTTCTATTAGATTTAGTGTGTTTGGTTTTATGTTAAGGTCTTTGATCCACTTGGGCTTAAGTTTTGTGCAAGGTGATAAACATGGGTGTATTTGCATTCTTCTCCATGTTGACATCAGACAATATGATAGTATACATTAGTAAACCCAAAAATCCCACCAGAGAATTCCTACAGCTGATATACTCTTTCAGCAATTGGCTGGATACAAAATCAATTCAAAAAATTCAGTAGCCCTTCTTTACACACAAAAAAAAACAAATGGACTGAGAAAGAAATTAGGGAAACAACATCCTTTACAATACCCACAAATAATATAAAAATACCTAGGGGTAACTCTAATCAAGCAAGTGAAAGACCTGTACAACAAAAGCTTCAAGTCCTTGAAGAAAGAAATTGAAGAGGATATCAGAAAATGGAAAGATCTCCTATGTTCATGGATTGGTAGAATCAACATAACAAAATAACCATCCTACCTAAAACAATATACAGATTCAATGTAATTCCCATCAAAATACCAACACAATTCTTTACAGACCTTAAAAGAACAATTCTCAACTTCATATGGAAAAATAAAAAACCCAGAATATCTGAATCAATCCTGTACAATAAAAGAACATCTGGAGGTATTTTCATCCCTGATTTCAAGCTATACTACAGAGCAATAGCAATAAAAACAGCATGGTACTGGTACAGAAACACACCAGTTGATCAATGAAATCCAACTGAAGACCCAGAAATAAACCCACACACCTATGGTCACTTAATTTTTGACAAGAAGCCAAAACTGAACAATGAAAAAAAAGGGAAGCATCTTCAACAAATGGTAATGGTCTAAGTGGATGTCAGTAAGATATTTTTAAAACACAATGGTAATGATGCAGCTTAAGGCCTTGGAAAAAATAAAAGCAAACCAAATGCAAGAGCAGCAGATATGATTACTGTTGGAGCAGAAATCAGTGAGCAAAATAAAAAATTCAGAGCAGAAATAAAACCAAGAAGAATTGGTTCCTTGAAAAGATAAACAAGATTGACAAACTTTTAGCCAATTTATGCAAAAGAGACAGATGGACTACCCAGGTTAATGACAGAGATGAAAAGGGAGATACAAGAGTTAAAACAAATGAAATACAAACAGAACTATAAATTTGTACATCTTTATTCCACCAGGAAATTAGAGCATGACCATGGAGGTTAGGGCATGAAAGATCCCTTTTTTTCTGATTTCTTTTTATTTTTAGTTTGTTTGTTTTTTGTTTTTTCCTTTATTTTTTATTTCTTCAAGTTACATCCCAATCGCAGTTCCCTCCCTATTCCCCCCTCCGGTCCCACCCTCCCACCCTCAACCCCCCATCCTCTTCCCTTTTTTTTTTAAGTTGAAGGTATAACTTATTTTCCCCTACAGTTTCCCCTTTCAGTCCAACAAATGGCTCTTTCTCTTATAATAATAAATAAAATACAAAACAACAGAGGTAATTAGGCCTCAGTTATGAGGGTTATATGGCTTAGCGTACATTCCCAATGTCCAGTCCATATGTATTTGGTACCTGACTTTAATATTCTGCTATCTAACCATCTCCATGAGTTTAAAGTTCTATATCTAACTCAACATTCATACTAACTTGCAACACAATTTTAAAAGTATCTTCTTAGATATATAACACTCTCTTGACTCCTAAACAACTCAAAATTTAATTATGAGACTCTAGCTATCTGTTCTTCAACCACCTCAGAGACATGAGAGGGATTTTATAGGAAGTACAGGGCCTGCAGCTTCCAAAACTAAGAAATGACATACCAGTGGCTGCCTGGACACTTCCCATTTTCTCTCCATACATTACAGCATCGATCTTCAGTCATTTGGCCCCGTTTCTCTGACAGACATTGATTGTAGAGAAGGGGTTATGAAGGACTTGCCTACCCTGTCTTGGCAGAGCTAGGCTGTCAACTTACCTGCTTCCAGGTTTTGTCCTTTTTGGACAGAAGTCTGTCTACAGTTGGAGCAAGGGGCTTTTCCTACCAAGAGATAGGCTTGCGACTAATTCAATCATCTCCCGCTGGAGATTCTTCGATGCTCATCTTCTACTTGGGGTAGAATGGGGGTGCTGTCAGGAGTTGATATGTCTTGATATAAAAAAATCTAAAGTTACGAAAACATCTTTGAATGCCATATTCTGCAGATCTCTTGAGATTTTTGAAGAGGCCCTATCTATCTCTTATATTAGGGTAAGCAGATGTTGCTTGTCTCTTAGCAGCTTTATTTCTGATTAGCTTAGAAAATAACAGTAATAGGCTGTCATAGTACCTAACAAAATGACCGACTTGCATAACTATTAGTTTGCATTTCTTAATTATCCTAAACAGTTTATGACAATTAGTAGTAGAAAGGCCAAAACATCACATTTCATTTTTTTTCTTTACCTCCTAACCCTTCCATCCCATTTCTCTGGGGTGGGGTGTCCTTATATAGCAGTACCTCATCTCAGTTGAGAGGTCGTATGAGGGCCAAGAGCCTCCTTATTCATTGGGGGTCTACAAGGCAGTACCATCAGTGAAAAGTGTCTCATTGCCCGGGAGAGAGAACTAAAAAACAAACAAACCAATAAGCAGACAAATAGATAAAAAAGACTAAAAAATAGAAAAAATATATAAAAAATAAATAAAAAATAAAAAGTCTATGTCCAAGTTCCCTTTGGTGTGTTAGTTGTAGTATCGATACCTTCTACTATATAGCTAAAATCCTACTATAAGTGAATAGATGCCATATGTGTCCTTCTGAGTCTGGGTTAGCTCACTCAGGATGAGCTTTTCTAGTTCCATCCATTTGGCTGCAAATTGCATAATTTCATTGTTCCTGATAGCTGAATAGTATTCCATTGTGTAGATGTACCACAGTTTTTTAACCCATTCTTCGGTTGAGGGACATCTGGGTTGTTTCCAGTTTCTAGCTATTACAAATAAGGCTGCTATAAACATAGATGAGGAAACTTCCTTATGATTCCGTGAAGAGGCATTTGGGGGTATACCCAGAAGTGGTATGGCTGGGTCCTGAGGCAGAGCTATTCCAAGTTTTCTAAGATATCGCCAGACTGACCTCCATAGTGGTTGCACAAGCCTGCACTCCCACGAGCAATGGAGTAGGGTACCCCTTTCTCCACACCCTCTCCAGCATGTGCTGTCATTTGAGTTTTTGATACTAGCCATACTGACAGGTGTGAGATGGAATCTCAGAGTCGTCTTGAGTTGCATTGTCTGATGATTAAGGATGTTGAGCATTTCTTCAAGTGTCTCTCAGCCATTAGGGATTCCTCCTTTGTGAATTCTCTATTTAGCTCTGTTCCCCATTTTTTTGATTGGATTATTTGGTTTCTTGGCATTTAATTTCTTGAGTTCTTTGTAGATTTTGGATATCAGCCCTCTGTCAGATGTCGAGTTAGTGAAGATTTTCTCCCAGTCTGTAGGCTGCCATTTTGTTCGAATGACAGTGTCTTTTGCCTTACAGAAGCTTTTCAGTTTCATGAGGTCCCATTTATTGATTGTTGGCCTTAGGTCCTGAGCTGTTGGTGTTCTGTTCAGGAAGTTGTCGCCTGTGCCAATGAGTTCGGGGGTTTCTCCCACTTTTTCTTCTAGTAGATTTAGTGTGACCGGCCTTATGTTAAGGTCTTTGATCCACTTGGACTTAAGTTTTGTACAAGGTGATAAGTATGAGTCTAATTTCATTCTTTTACAAGTGGACATCCAGTTGGACCAGCACCATTTGTTGAAGATGCTATCTTTTTTCCATTGTGCCGTTTTGGCTTCTTTGTCAAAAATTAGGTGGCCATAAGTGTGTACCTTTGTATACTGATACAAAATTAACATTATATTTGGCTAAATTGGTATTGATCATTGCATATTAATGCAAAATTAAGATTGTATAGGGCTACATCGGTATTGATCTTTGTATATTGATACAAAATTAAGATTATATTTGGCCACAATGGTATTGACTCTTGTATATTGATGTAAAATTAAGATTGTATTGGGCTACATCTGTATTGATCTTTGTATATTGATACAAAATTAAGATTATATTTGGCCACATTGGTATTGATCTTTGTATATTGATACAAAATTAAGGGTAACGCTTCTTAAAGGTATTGTTCCTAGTAATGCTTAAAAATGAAATGTTAAGTTTTGGCCTCTTGCTACCAACCGACATAAACTGTTTAGGATAATTAAGAAATGGAAACTAATAGTCATGAAAACGTGTCATTTTGTTAGCTACTATGACATTCTATCACAGTTATTTTCTAAGCTACTCAGAAATCAAGTTGCTAAGAGACAAGCAATATTTGCTTATCCAAATATAAGAGATAGATGGGGCATCTTCAAAAACCTCAAGAGATCTGCAGAATATGGCATTCAAAGATGTTTTCTTAACCTAAGATTTTTTGATATCGAGACATGTCAGGTCCTGACAGCACCCCCTATTCTACTCCAAGTAGAAGATGAGCATCGAAGAATCTCCAGTGGGATATGATTGAATTGGTGGTAAGCCTTTCTCTTGGCAAGAAAAACCCCTTGCTCCAACTGTAGACAGACTTCTGTCCAAAAACTTGGAAGCAGATAAGTCGACAGCCTAGCTCTGCCAAGACAGGGTAGGTAAGTCCTTCATAATTCCTGCTCTACAATCAATGTCTGTCAGAGAAACGGGGCCAAATGGCTGAAGATTGATGCTGTAATGTATGGAGAGAAAATGGGAACTGTCCAGGCAGCCACTGGTATGTCATTTCTTAGTTTTGGAAGCTGCAGGCCCTGCACTTCCCATATAATCAGATATATTTACCCCTCTCAGGTCTCTGAGGTGGCTGAAGAATAGATAGCTGAGTCTCATAGTTAAATTTTGAGTTGTTTAGGAATCAAGAGGGTGTTCTGGATCTAAGAAGATATTTTTAAAATTGTGAGGCAAGTTAGTATGAAAGCTGAGTTAGATATAGAACTTTAAACTCATGGAGATGGTTAGATAGTAGAATGTTAAAGTCAGGTGCCAAATACATATGGACTGGACATTGGGAATGTATGCTAAGCCATATAACTCTTATAATTGTGGCCTATTTATTTCTGTTGTTTTGTATTGTATTTAGAGTTATAAGAAAAAGAACCATTTTTTGGACTGAAATGGAGAGCTGTTGGGGGTAAAAAGAAACACCTTAAACTAAAAAAGAAAAAAAAAGAAGGGAAGAGGATGGGGGATTGAGGGGGAGGAGGGTGGAAGGGTGGGACTGGAGGGGGGAGTCGGTAGGGGATTGTGATTGAGATGTAACTTGAAGAAATAAAAAATAAATTATTAAAAAAATAAAATAAAATAAATTCTACCACATAATTGTATGTCTATTGTTTTTATCTTTGCTTGTGTGAGACAGATTTTCACTCCATAGCACAGACTGGGCTACAGTACATCATGTAGTTCAGGCTTGCTGTGATTCATGGCAATCCTGATACCTCAGCCTCCCCAGAGAGGGTATGATACATGTAAGCCATCATACCTAACCAGCTACTGTTTTTAAACCACTCCAATGAGACACTTTGCCCTAGTGGTGCTGCTTTGTAGGCCCCCAGTGTATGAGGAGGCTCTTGGCCCTCATATGACTGCTGAACTTGGGAAGGGGACTGATATGTAGGGACACTCCACTCCAGAGGAGTGAGTTGGAAGGGATAGGGAATAGAGGGTGGGAGTACGGGACTGGGAGGGGTAGAAAGAGGGGGCACTGTGATGGAGATGAAGTAATAAATAAACATTAAAAAAAAACACTCCAAAATAGCACTTGTCCTCCAAAATGATATTGTTCAAGCTATTTGAAATAAAAGTCAGGATTTTCAAACCTAATGTTTAAAATGTAATCTTCCTAATTACTTTTACTTTACACAAACTCCTATGTATCTTTATGCAAAACTCCATTGAGATTATTTTTTAATAGCCTAGAAAGTGTTTCTCCCTTTTACTGAACCAGCCTGTATGGATATTAGGATGTCTGTCTTGTCTGATATAAAATCTCCACAAAGATAAACACCTCAGCCCAAAACCAAAGACTGCTAGGTTAACTGACTTGACAATGGGGAGTTGGAGTTTCAAATCAGTTGACTGTAATGACACTTTTATTTGGGGACGGGATGTACCACACCATGCATGTGGAGGTCAGAGAACAACTTGTAGGACTCAATCCTCTCCTCCACCAAGTGGGTTTCAGGGATTGAACTCAGGCTGTCAGGCTCAGTGGTGGGGGCCTTTCCCCACTAAGCCATCTCACCAGCCCACTAGCCAGTTCATTTTAGATAGCCTGGATAACACAAATGAGAACAATACAATTACCAGATCCAGAGATATGGCAGTACAGCATGTGCCAGAGATAAAAATATTTTTGAGAGTTAAGAGAACTAAGCAATCCTTCCCCTCCTAAAATAAAAAACACTCTCAAAACACAATTTCAATGAACATTTATTTATTAAGCCTACACAAGGTAAGGGCAGAGCTTGTAAATGCCTGGCACAACACTCCTCATCCAGGAACACTTCCTTGCTCTTTCTCCTTTGTTGGGAGCATATCAGACTTCCATCACTTTCTACAATGACACATAACCAGAAGGGTGGTTGTAGGCTTGTTTCAAAGTTGGAGTCTTCTCAGGAAGTGAAGGAGAATGCAGTGATTGTCACAACTAAGGGAACCTTTACTGTGTTATCTAAAGTAAAGCCAAAATAAATAGGACAGGAGTTATCAAGACAACCTCAAAACATCAGACCCATTCTTTGTCCTTTAACACTTTGAACTTGACTGTGGGATTTTATTTCTTGAGATATAATCTCTGATCCTCTCTCTTCCTGTGTCCTACATGAAATATTTATGCAGTCTCCTGATAATTATTCTACTGCAAGAAGACATCACATTAGAGAATTAAAAAACAAAAATACGAAAAGAGCCAGGAGTCCATGGGTTGAACTGGGTTCCACAACCTAGAGAGATAAATGAGGAATTCATGAATACTCAAGGGAGAGAGGGTCCTGCCATGAGTGTACCTGAAGCTCCAGATTCCTGAAGAGAAAGGGCCTGCATGAAGAAATAATTTATTTTATTTTTTTAATATAAGACTTTTATTCTGTAGACCAGGCTGGTCTGAAACTCACTACCTCTTCACTTCCTGGAGAGATGTCTCAGCAGTTAGCAGCAGAGGATGCTCTTCCAATGGACCAAATTTCAACTCCCAGCACCCACATGGCACATCACAGTAGCTCCAGTTCCAGGGGATCTCACACCTTCTTCTGGCCTCTGTGGGCACCAGGCCCATATATGGTGCACAGACATACATGCATCATAACAACCATCCAGATAAAATAATAATGTTTAAAAACATTTTTAAAAGTCAAAAGAGAGGTGGTATTAAAACAGAAATTGCTGATTCAGAGCCCTTCGGTTTTCATGGAATCACACTTCTGTGCATTAGATGGTGACTTGGTTAAGAGTTCATGGGTTGGACTGGGTTCCACAACCTAGAGAGATAAATGAGGAATTTATGAATACTCAAGGGAGTGAGTGTCCTGTCATGAGTGTACCTGAAGCTCCAGATTCCTGAAGAGAAAGGGCCTACATGAAGAAATAATTTATTTTATTTTTTTTTAATATAAGACTTTTATTCTGTAGACCAGGCTGGTCTGAAA